>JAHWFP010208063.1:0-36045 GCA_023313725.1 Lithobius niger | reverse complement strand
AACCCCAAACAAAACATAAAGCATCAAAGGGCCTAAGACCGGTTCGAAATTTAATAGGCGTAATCACGTAATGCCTATTAATAATCAAATTGCGGAGTACATTTCGACAGTACACAAACTTGAAATATAAGGCGGTATATAAACCACCTGGCTCCCTCCTCTACCCGCTCTTGGCCTACTTAGGCACGGAGCTGTGGGTCTTCATATTACCCGATTTTCAAACCGGTTTTAGGTTCTTCTGGTACTTTCTGTTTCACACGTGTCGTTTGGGGGTTTGTTTCCTGTGTGTGGTTTTGAAACATGAGTCGAGTTTCTGCTCAGAAATTTTTACATTTTTATTATAGTCACGCTTGATAAAGATTCGCATAATCACCCGAAACGTTACGAAATTGGTGGCTTTTCCATGTATATAGGAAACCATGTCAAACATCATGGATAGACGTAACATCGGCCAGAAAAACCATCACTATTTATACAACATCGTCATGGAAAAAAAAAAAATATTGCTGAAACTAGACAAAAATTTAGTTAAAATTGAAGTCTACCAGCATTAGCCAAAAAAACAGTCCTGCAGGGTTTAATTTTAATTTTGTTAACAGTCCTGCAGGGTTTAATCTTATTGTGCAAGTTGACTATTTTTTTTAGCAAGACTCTGAAAACAATTAAAATTTAAATGTAAATGCGCAAATACAATCAGCATTATCATTCCCATCTCCCTGTAATATAATCAGGCAGTAATTAATGTAAAGGGATAGATGCACATTCAACCGTTTTTATTTCAAATTTTTATTGATCTTTTAGTATACTTTTTTATAACTTAAACTGAATTTAATCACATTCATTTTATCTTGTTTCATCAACACTGTTTGAGATGTTTTGTCCAGTGATATTGTAATTGGCGATGACTCACCAAGTTATCTATAGAGCAGTGACATTTGCCGCCATATTGGCACCAGATTGGCACCAGTATGGGTTTTGGAGGGCATAACTACAAGGTGCACTACATAACAATTGAGGGAAAACAACGGAAGAGCGGATTTCTTAGGCTTAAAATAACGTTGTTTTATCCAAAAACAAAAATCGCACATTTTAGGTTTAAGAAATCACTCTTCACAGCATCGGCTTCAGTATGTCGCCCTTCTGTTTCTCTCTGCAGTGCCCCTTGCAGCTAACCCATTAAGGCTTCAGCATAAGTTATACACAATAATCCTATGTCGTGTCACTGCTCTATAATGTGACATTTGTCGAACTTGTAATTAAAATACTGTTTTATCACTTTCGTGTTTTTTTTTATATTCTTGCAGGAAGTTGCCACGATGTACTGCAATGCTTCAGACAGTGACATGCAACACCAACAACATCCTTGCGAAAATTGTGGAAAACCGGATCATCGCATTGCTAGTGATTGTCCACATCCACAATCAAATCCTAATCTGCCTCATCAATTACAAGACGTAGTGACGGTAATTCATTGCGTAATAATTATGGGTAGTGTCTAGTCTTATGGGGAAATAACAAACATGCAACAAAGCGTAAGTCTCACTAACAAAATTCCATTTTAATTGCTATTATCCAGAGTTAATTAATCATTAGCCTAACAACCTATAAATAACCACAGACACTATAGAAAACAACAGGACTGTATGTGGCTAATAATTGTAATGGGTTCGTATTTTACTACGATTATGCTAATGCCAAAAACCACAACAGCATTGAGCCTGGGCCCAGTTACCAAAAATCATTCATTAAAAAATATCTTGCAGAATTTACATTTTATTTGGTAGAAATTACAGACCGTAGCTGGATGAGAAACTCTAGAAAGTGGGGATGGCTGACGGATAAGATCACTTCCAGTCAGATGAAATTGGGGACCCGTAGGGAAATGTGACATGATTGGGCGACCCCTAGAATGAGGTCAAAAGGAATAAGAAAAAACAAATCCCAGCAAACCCACCGAATAACACTACAATTTGAAAGTGAACAATGCTCAGTCAAGCCAGATGAGAAAAATAAAAGATCACACCCACAGAATCATGTCTTGTATACATCAAATTCCTTGTGTCCAAATTGGCACACATCAATTTGTGACCGTATGACAGATCTACAAAGCCTTTAAGATTTTGGTAAAACCACGTTGTGCGCCCTTAATACTGTTGACGTCCGTATGGAGGTATGGAGACCACACTGGACTGGCATAAGTCAGAATTGGCTGGACATAATCCTTAAAAGCCCATATCATGGTGGAAATATACCAATGGTAAACCACTGATGAATAATGGCTGCACATTCACTAGCCGACCCGAGAACTCCCGAATAAGTTCAAATCTGAAGCAAACCGTATGCCCAGCTCTTGTGCGAGACCGTCTAGTATTATCTGATTACAAGGTCATCAAGGTCAAAATGCCTGTTTTGGTTACAAAAAACAACAAACAAAACTTCTCACCTATTGTTTACGGGGGGTTATCTAGCTGTACTGATCACTAGGGTAAGTTTTTGAACTTTGGTGTATTGGTACACATTAAAAATCACTCATCTATGAAAGGCTGTTACTGAGTTTCTGGTCCCAATGTTGAATGCTCAACCATAACTTAAGCCTGTTCTAGTGACATTGGTGCAATAGTGATTAGGACTAGAAAATTGGTAGCTGCCTTTTTTGAGGGAATCACAATGCAACTGCAGAAATGGCTCAGTTTTCGCAAACCTGACTCCTTGACTACCACGTTTGGTTTTTGGATAAACAAATCTAATACTTATTATATTAAAATGGTGCAAAATATAAAGCATTTTAATTAATTTATTTTCTGGAGATTAGTTCTTTTTGGCTAAATTATACAAATCTAAGATAAGATAGCAAGTTTGTGTGCTTCATTAGGGATTGCTACTATTTGGCTACCACTTCACATATTTTTATACTATACACACAGGGAACTACAAGCCAGTCTAAACACTGCAAGGTTGTAGGCTGTCAGTTACAACATGGGAACCATTACTGCCAAATATGTGAAAACAAGGACTCCGATCATGAAACTAGTCATTGCCCAAAACTGAATCACTTAGTGCACCATTCAATGAAAGAGGTAGGTCACTGCATAGGCTTCCGGGGCATAGGAAAAACTAATATTTAGAGGAGGGTAAACTAGGTTTAGTGCCTCATTATACGTTACCAAACGATTGTTTTCTCTTCCGCTACAAATCAAAAAGAAAATAACCAACACTGTAAAAATCGATTTTTCTCGTTTTGATCAAGTGAGCCTATCAATGATCAATCCTAAATGAACAATGGAAGATACAAATTTGACTGTACTACGTTTAAGCAATTTAACTTAAATTTAACTTTAGCCTATGCTTATCGATACCAAGCGTACAAAAAAATTATAGTACATATTTTCTTTAATTTTTGACGTGCTTGGTATTAAAAAGGTGAAAGAAAATTCGCTCCACCTAGTTTTATATTATAAAGACTAGGTAGAGCAGAATGTTTTTCACCTTTTGATCAATAGAGAAGCAACACGCACAGTCGTCCTTCTCACTAACTTAAGTTGATCTTGCAGTAAAAAATTACGAACATAATTTCATTTAAATAATAGATAAAATTTGTAAACAGCGGTCTTTTTGTTCTTGTTGATGTCTTAACTTGAGTATAATTAGGCCTATTGGAAAATAAATCCCACGCAATATTTGAGCTTTGAATACTTCTTTGCCAGGAAGAAAATTAGTTCTCGTGAAGCCAGGTTACTCCAGTTTTTAGGATTGCGTGATAAAATCATGAATGGTGTGAAACAGGGCCCAGAGTTTCAAACACTGGAGTGGCCATTAATACAACCCCCCTTCCATCTCTCGTTCTGGGAGGTGTGGGGGCGAGGTCTAATGGCGCCTCGACAGCTAGGTCATTCGAGCCTTGCCACTGTGCCATACATTACAGAGATGTTAACCAAACCACAAATCTAAATCTTATTGTCTATCTGTAGCTCCTGTTAAATTGTGAAATCTCGCTAAGTTGACACCCAATTGACGCCCATGCAGTCAGCTGTTGTCAATCGAGTGATCGTTAATTTCACGGATAACTGTACGTTAAAATTAGGCTGTAAAGTTGTCCCGTAATAAGTGCACGTGAAAAATACCACTCGTTGTTTGATTGGCTTAAACAAACCCCTTCCAGCAAGCTATAGCATTTAAGCTATCTTGGAACAAAAAAAAAAGATTTGTTTGTTTAGGCGCGAAGGCCGACTGGGGCAGCCTATTCTCACTCCGGGGAAGGGGGGGATGATTAATGGTGCGTCGACGGCCAGGTCATTACCGCCAACCTCAGTCATAGTGCAGTGGTCTCGCTCGGGCTTGGAACTTAATGACTGTAGTGTTGGGGTTGTAATGTATGATTCTGGTCATGCTGAATCAATGGGAATGGAGCCAGGAAGTTTCGCTATCAACTTCCCTCCCAGCTTCCCTCCCCGACATGCATTTTCTCTTCCAGACGGCCCAGTGACAAAAGCTGGATGAGAAGCGAGAATGTAAAAACGGTTACTCCCTTGTCTGCATTTAGTGGCTCCTGGTAAAATGAAAAAAAAAAAGCGGCTCACATTTCGGTGACTTTCAATTTATTGCCAGTCAATTGTCGCGAATTTCACAACTTAAATCTATCATTAAAGTGTTTTTTTTCTTTCCTTTTATCATTTGCATAGGAAGCTCCCTGCATTCCCTACACCACTATAGGCTGCAACAATTCAAGTAGTTTTACACAACACCCAAGCCATTACTGTCAGACATGTGGAAATCCGGCTGCTGACCATGAAACTTCTCGCTGCCCATGCTTAACTCATAATGATCAAGATACAGAACCGATGGAAGTGGTAAGTGTATGAGTTACATTTCCATTGTATCACAGGCATTACAATTTCTGCCTGATATGTATCAGAAATATTATTCTGTGCCAAGTGCGATAAATTTTTCAATATTTTGATCTCTGCTGTGTGACGTGGTTCACCTTAAGGACTGTCCATTATTTATGATCAGAGGAGGGGGGGGGGGGACCCAACCACAAAATTCAGCTTTTTTTGTACCGACTGAGACTGCATATAGAAGTTTTCCTGCAGCCAATTTAAATAAGTAGCACCCGGCACCAAGAATTTGACAGTTATAAGGAGAACTTTCTGCATTATTGACGAATGGACACGGTGATTTAAAAATGTTGTTCATGCAGAAAAATTCTTAGATGGGTTCTAATTTAAACCATGTCTGTATTGAGATTTGTACAGTGAGATATGATGTCCCATTCCGCTGTTATGAGCATTTGAAAGGTGATGAAACCAAGGAGCCAAGAAGGAAGGCTTTTCTAGAAATTTTATAGATAAACTAACTCATGCTACTGACACTGATACTGACAACTTTAAAACTTGTAGACAATTACATGAAGGTAGCCCAAAAGCCGAGACGTTTTAAGGAATTTTGATTGCTGAAAATGCCAAAAGCGAAGATTTCCTCCCGTTTGTCAGTCATTTTTTTGTATGGTGTGACCCTACCTTGATTGGGCCTAAAAATGTATGATCCCCGTTCCTCTGAGAGGACTGAGGAATCCATTTATTTCCCTAATTCGTGTCTTCAGGTAAATAATGGCAAAGAGGTTTATACAAAGAAGTTTATTTTTTTTATAATTAGAGGATATGAAAGATCTCAAAACTTTGAAAATTTCTTTTTAAATAAAATTAAGTTTGGTAGGATTTTTTTTAGATGCCCCACCAGACTCCCACAAAAATCAGCAATACAATCGCTGTTCTAGCTGTGGTAAAATGTGTGCTAATTTTTCTTCCAACGATTACTTTCGAATAGTCATAACTGGCCTGTCAAAAGTACTTTTTCCAACCAACACTTGTGAATGTTAGGAATTCACTCTGCCAATACTGTTATTAAAATCTCGCCTTTAAAATATCTGAATTTCTTAGATGAATCTCTGAATTCCTTTATCTAAGCCGTTCGGCAACTCGGCTCGTTTGTCATCCCACTTCCATGCTGGAAAATTGGCACGTTTGTTCTGTCCTGGCGTGCCAATTTAAAAAAAAATCTGTTTTGGTTAATGCTTCAAATTATGTTTTATTCCCCCTGAATATTCAAAAACGGAAATTCTCGAAACGTATTATAGTTTTCTACTGCTGAAATATATCTTTACTCGATGCTGTTTTTAACAGGATAGTCCACCTCCTCAACAACCGGATGGTGACGTATGCACCGAAGGGAATGGAGAATTGTGATGAAGCACTTAATGGACATTTGAGAATATGGAAGTTGGCCAAGGTAAGATCAGCTAAAAAAATACTGTAACTAGAACTTGTATTAATTTTCGAGATTTATCAAAAATTCTACTGGAGTGAAGAACCCTGTTTCGAGCGTACAATTAATCCACATTTATGCAAGTTAAATGACGGGAAGGAGTCGCGAACTGTGTGGACAGATCCGAAGTGAAGAGACTTTGTTTCCTAATTAAACCAACCTACATTCATGTGTAGCTTCACTTCACGTTTCGGTTACTTCTAATGCACCATCACGTAAACATAAGAAGTGTGCATGAAGTTTCACGTGAAGTTTACACGCTACTGCCTATTATAAAAAAAAATTAATCAAACACTATATGTGCTGCTGGAACTACGTCGTGATTTGTGCCCTAAACACTAATTCTTTAATTTAGCGACAATGACACGGACAAGCTTTGACAGTCAGGGTCTAGGTGTAAAATTTTGTCAGTAAGAGGCTGGTCAGCATTAGGCCCTTACTACCCGGTGGTCAGCAATAAATGTATTTTGACGAAAAACTGTAAATCCTCATACAAAGACCCATGTGATGATCCAGTGGTAGTATGGCATACGTTTGCAGCTTTGATTTATGTTGAAAATTGTTTTTCGGTTTAGTAACGAGACGGCATATTAGCAGCAGAGAGCATTAATTTGGTTATCCTCTGCCATAAATCTACGAAATATAATAAAAAATTCTAAAGCAGCAAAAGACAAAATGCCAAACTTCACAAGAAAATTGTGCTCTTAAATTTCCATAACAATATTCTAAGAACAAAGAAAACCTGCTACAACCGTTCACACACACGTTCTGTCCGAACAGACTAGAACTAAGCTAACCACCGAGTAGTAAGGGTGTAATGCTTACCAGCCTCTTACTGACAGAATTTTATGCCTAGATCCTGACTGCCAAAGCTTGACCGTGTTCCTTCTAGGTTTTGACTTTTAGATCCTTACTCTACACATTTAACGTTCCGTTTTTGTTTATTAATAGAAACAACGCTCGAAACATGGGCAAGCAAATTACTGTGGATTCGACTCCCTTTTAAGTTCAGAATTCCATTTCTAATTAAAATGAGGGCATTTGAAATAAGGTGTTACTACTTCAGTTTACTGTAGAGTCTGATTGAATAACACGATTCTATCGATCTTAGCCAGAATAACGAAATTTGACTGATTCCTAGACCACGTCAGCACCTGCTCTCATCAGCCTCACTAAGGATATCGCATGAAAGTCAAGTATTTCTAAAATACGTTAGGAAGCACTTTGGAGTACAAAAATGTGGTGGGTTGGGCGTTGTTCCCATCAAATAGTAGAATAGATGCTGGTTTTCACTCCTCATACCTGATGGAGCTACATCATTTTGTATTGGATGCGGGCAATTTGGCTTTAAAATAAAGAACCAACACATTGTGGGTTTACACTGCAGTACATTTCGCTTCTTTAGGGGACGGGGCGGAGGTATTTTGCTATTTTTTATATGACGTTTTGGCATTTTGGGGGAACTACGGCATTGTTTTTGTTGCGTGCATTTTCTATTTTTTGGCGTTGCCAGAGGTGTTATTGGAATAGGTTACTCCTGATTGTATTGTTTTGTAAAAAATAAGTATCAAACCAAACTATTTCTTTTTTAAATACCATACCAAACTCCCACAAAAATCAGCGATACAATCTCTGTGGATATTGTATCTAGCTGCGGTAAAATTAGCTGCGGTATGCTAATTTCTCTTCTGACGAAATCTTTCGAATAATTTACTGCGAGGATTCTCATCCATTTTTTTTTTGCTCAAAAACAACTTCTGCACCTCCTTCAACCACCATTAAAAATTCAAACAAAAATTAAAACTCAATACAAAGCAATATTATCTTCTTTTGACTGAAATTTATTGTTACATTCGGGTCAGAAAATCTGCTAGTGAAATTTGTAGATTTGGCTAGCCAAAATCGGAAAATTTGTTTTTTTGCCACGTCTGCTGGAGATAACAATGCCTACATATTGGGATACTAATCGCTTTAAATTTGACTACAATTTCAGTGTACTTGAAAATATTTACTTGTTAAAGAGCAGTTGTTTCAGGTCGGGAAATGTCCACAACGACTTTGTATTTACGTCCACTATTGGAGTATGCGAATCCTTGCTGGTTTTGCAACTAACTTAAGGATATTGACCACATCTGGTGAAGTGCAGAGATGCTTCACGAAGTCCCTATTGGGCATGAAATATAGTTCACACAGTTTCTACGTTGTAACCTTAAAACAAAAAAAACAACAATTGTACGTGTAGTCTTCTGGATCTATAATGTCACGCTTTTTGGCTTGTTTAGAAATGTTCCCCCCCCTCCCGTTCCTGTGTTACAATTGTCAAAATAAAGTAGCCACCGCTCCCTCACGAGTATGACGTAATACTGTATATTGACGGATTTTTGTGAATAATGCTGTCCTGCTGCTTAATATAGGAGCAAAATAGAATCCACGTGGTTGTTACATTTTTCTGTGGTAATACGTTTAATTTCTTATTTTTCTATTTTAGGCTGTCGTCTTCTTTTCCTGAAATGTAGCAGCTGATTCAACTGGAGCTGAATTGCAACAGAAATCAATTTGGCAAGACTAAATTTTTAACAACAAGTCACAACTATAATCAGTTTTCAAAGTACGATGAAATCTTCAAAAATTGTTCAGTTTCAGTTTACGGGAAGAACGTTTTTGGGCATGTTTGTGATATCTCCTGCAGATTGGGATGCGAGGATCCATGATACGGTTTAGCACTGCCATAATGTACCAAAGACCAAAAGATACAGATTAAATCCGCTTTGCCGAATACTACTGCTCAAACTGATGCCACGCATGCTAGTGGTTGCATAAGGACGTCAGCCAGCAGTACCTTCCAAAGCTACAATCAGAACTCGCCAAACTCAACAGAGTGTACCAAAGAGCGGAAGTAACGCCACCCTAAACACGCATTTGCCCAGCAGTGTTGCAAGATTGGGGGTTTACCTCCAGATCTAAAGATTTTGATTGCCGTGGAGGGTGAAACTGGGGGTGGAAAATATTTGGGGGTAAAACTTTCTTTTAAATACCAAACTGTACGTTTTGTTTCTTTAGCACTACGTAAAGGAAATTTAGTTGTTGCTTTGGTGCTGATTTTTGTTACCTAATTAACCCGATTTACTATTTTTACGTAAGATTGCAAATCAGGAAGGGTAAAAAAAAAGTTCATTTTCAAAAGTTTGATTTTCGTCTTTTGAGTAAATGTCTATCTAGCAACGAAATAATTACAGTATTTTATTTTCGTTGTTATTTTTGTATATTTTTGTAACTATTTTACGCGAAAAATTTCTTTCTTAACTCCGGATAATGAAAAAAAAATTAGGGGTTTTATAGAGAAGCTGCGCCATGGTTTCACGTTCAAATCCTTGTAGGCATCTGGCAACACTTTTGCTCAGTCTGCCTCAGAGGCGGTTGATTTTGATTCGCACACGAGATAATAGTTTATCGTCTAACTCCGGATGGACTATATCAGTTGTTTCAAAAGGTGACATCACTTCCGTTCAAAAGACGTTTCGTTGAGTCTGCTCACGATTTTCTGTTCATTAACTAAAGGTACCGAACGGTATTCTCTAGAACAAGTTTGGTTTGATTGTTTTCAGAGGCACTTCTGGTTTGTGGTAACTGTTGTGACTTATTATTATGTTCCTCTTTACGTGGTGGCTTACTGCCAACGTTGTCGGATTATGCAAAATGTCACACCACAAAGGACAATTTGAGAAAGAGAAGATATCAAGGGAGACCGGAAATAGTGTTGATAAAAAGATTCATTTCCGGTAGAGTGGCTAGGAGTGACGCAGCTGACTGCTCTCGAGGGCAGGAACCAGTGATTTGGGGACTAGAAGTTTTAATGTCGGTCTATGTCATTTTATTTAATGTGTTATTTTATTGCTGTATTTTAACTGTAACCTTGATAAAGAAGTAAAGAGAATTTCGAAATTATGGCATAATTTGTATTGCAACTTTCCGTATTCTTTAGTAAACCAGTTTGGTGGAAAAATTTTAACAGAGAAATTTCCCCACATGCACTTAAGATGATAGGGAATTTTTAAAAATAAGTTTGTTCGTGTTTCCTGTCTTTTTTGTTAACCATGAAATGTTTTGGCCTAATGAAATAGCATGTCGACTTACTCCTACTGTGATGAAAATCCCCCTAAAGCAGTTTACATCTGTAACAAAAACGCCTAGGTTGTGTAGCTGTGACATGTCCGAATTGTGACTGATGCTGCATGTACATGTTGCAAATGTCATTGTCTATTATAAATTTTTTTTCATTAAAAACAATTTTTTGTTGTAATTTATAAAGGTAATCATACACTAGAAATAACGTAGTACACAGTGACACCAGAGTCTAGCACTCCGATCAACCAAAAGTTCTTGATCATAGGCAATGGAGAGACTCATAAAGCTCATCAAAGCAGTACATTAAGAACGCAAATCGCTGTAAATATTATGAAGGTAAACTGGAAATAAGCATCGTATGAAATAACGTAAGCAGTGCTTCCACTTACAGGTAATTTTTCCCTTTTTAGGGGAAAAATGCTCTTCATAGGGAAAAAATATTAAACAAGGAAAAGGGGAAATATAGGGAAAATCTGGTTTTTTTTTTATTTGCAAATTGCGTTTTTATCAAGTGACTTCTACTCCTAACAAAGGCACATTATCATTTTAAACCCTAACTCAACCCAATCTTACGCAACCCCAATTTATTTACACTTTGGTTAGTGTTCATGTCTCGTCTGTTGCAGGCTTATTAAGGCTAAAATCACAAAAATTGTGGCAGTAGTAATTTTTACAGGCAAGTCCATATGTTTCACTTGTAGCAGGAACCGCAGGGGGGTCTAGTTCTAAAAGATATGTAGCCGTTTTAATTTTTATTTTCAGTTTCTGCCAATAGGCGGTTCCTGTGCCATCAAAAGGGGCCCAAATTTTTTTTTTAAGTCAAGAAATGTTTAAAATTAGTGGTGTACGGAGAGGAAATTAGATAAGGGAAGAAAAAAAGGGAATTTTGTTTGGGCATAGGGAAAAAAAAACGGAAATTTTGTCTTTTCTTGGGGAAATATTGTTAAGTGAGAAGTGGAAGCACTATTAGTAAGCCACTGGTATGCACTTGCATTTCTAATGGGAGACATCACCAGGAGTCAGACTGGCAAACCTGTTCATCACTGGATCACTGACGTGTGACTTTTACTGACATTGTCACTTCTCCACTGGGAGAACGAAATTCACTGAACCCGTTACTAAGATCACAAGAAAATGTATGACCTTAATCGAGAACTTGTAAATGAAGGCAAGATAACTTATCCTATACTCCATATCGCATATCCAAGTTCACCCTATTTAAAAAAAATACATAGAAAGATTATTGGCCAATTCCGCGAAAATTTATATGCGTTCTGTTTAAATTAGTATCAGTACATGACTGATTCGCCAAATGATTTCAGAGTGAAAAAATTCTAGTTAAAAAACGTTAGTTGTAGACCAGGCTGAATTTTGGCAATTTCCGCGTACACTAAATGCCCACAGAATCAGCAATTCATCGTTAAAATTTCAAATAAATGTATACTTACGGCGTGAAAACGATGAAACCTTCGCCACCCATGTTTAAAAAAAAAACGCAGTTTCGGTTTCTCATTGTACCTTCTTTTTTCTCACTGGTGAATGTTTCGCGTAATTGTTGGCTTTTGCCTTGTTTGTGTGTTACTGTAAAAGCATGATTAGGCCTATACCCTAATTTTAAGTGCAAAAATGTCCAGCAGTTTATGTGGGTGAGTGCCGTAGGACCCATAATGTGAGAAAAAAAAAGATCATGGGGGAGGGGAGGGGGTCATTGCAAAGTCAAAATTTTCATCTGCTGTGGCCAAGCGTGCGGGTAGCACTAACCACATTGTGGATATCGTTGGGACCAGAATAGTGTATTATGAACCAATTGAAAAATCAGAATCATTCATAGCTCTTGAAAGAGCTATGAAAATCGTAGAGAAATATTCGTGAATATTCGTGAATATTCGTAGAAGATTTTCATCATATGGAAAACAGGCAGAGAGTTTTGACTTCATTACCAAACCGAGTGTAAAAATCAATGAACAGCCTGTTCATTGTTCCAAGACGGCAGCCCATAGTTAAACAACGAACTGATGCTGGGCTTTTAAATTTTGTGCTTTTTGAACGTTTTTATTGTAAGTATGGTTACAGGAATACATGTGTTTACACCTCATGTTGCTCACTACTCGTTGTATTGTTTCGTTTTCGTGCAGTGACCAAGACGGGAAAATTTCCGTCGAAAATTAACTTTATGTGTCTTGTTTTGAATGAACTTTTGGTTTTCCTATCTGTCAGGAGCGAAAAGTTTTTTTTATTAAACCTCTGCAACCATGCTGAAGATTCATTAGAATTTGGGACAAAAACAACTTTAAAATATTGAACTTCTGTTTACCTGTATTGAGGTCAAATGGGGTTAAAGAATAAATATTATAACTAATTAATGGTCCGTGGACATTCGTTTGATACCAAACATGAGAAGACACCGCAGAAATTCAATAGTTCAGTTAAACTCGTGGAAAAATTTACAATTTTTTTTTCATTTTGACCTTTATTTGGGTCAAATGAGGTCGAAGGTCAGATGGTGTACTTTATTAATAATCTGTGGACCAGCACCTTTTATTTGATACCAGAAATGATGGGGATTCACTAATTTTGCTACTTAGTCCGATTTTAACGAGGGAAACATAATCCCACACTCACCACACTGCTAAAAAATGCGAGGTTGACACCAATGATTTTTTGAAAGTCTGCGACCATACTAACACTTTTCCGAAGGCGGGATGTTTTTACCACGAAAATTGAACGAACTCCAAATTTCTGACCACTCGGCCGCCCTGGAGACTATCTATAATAAAAATAAATCAAATCAACTTGAAGAAAGTTGAAGGTGAAGTTCCGCCGTTTTTTGCTTCATACTCTGGGCATTTTAAGGCAACAGGAAATGGGCAGACACAGGTCGAGACACCCTATGATTTTCTTTCAATAATGATTAGCTCTAGTTAACATGTAATCACATGTTGGTATCATTTATAGTTTGAAGAGGGTGATCGTCATCATCTGAAAATGAACCCTTACGACTCTTAGAAGGATTAACAAACTCCCATCCTGAGTTGGATGTATGTTTGTGTTACATGAATAAGATCACGCAGGATAATTTTTCCAGGAGCAGAAACGTGTAGACCATCCTCAGATATCATACACGACCACCCACGACCATCCTCAGATATCATACACTATATAATTGAAGTCCTCTCTCCAGAAAAACTAATACTATTAATTTTTCCGTTTCTATTTAATATATTTCGACCAAACTTGGCCATATAGTAGATAGTAACTTTTCCAAACTTTACACCAACTTTTAGCGCAATTCCGTGCAAGAGTAAACGTAGGAAGCCGCACGTAAATTTAAAAACTGTTCTTCTTCTTGGCTGACACGGTTTCAGAAAAAACTACTGCACCTACCTAAAATCTGAAACATGATCTGAGCCAGAAATGTCCCTGGGCTTCAACCTTACAGGGACCACTTTTTCAATTGGTCGATCCATTCCGGAGTTACGGGACCCTAAACGATCATTTTGATTGTTTTACATTGTTTTAACCATTGTATTTAGGGAACAATGCCACTCAGCAAATTCCAGTTCCATTCTTCGTGCATGCAACAATCGACTGCATGCATAAACCTTTATAGCGCGACACAATAGCCGTAAAAAAGGTACACGGATTACAAACTAAAACGTCAAGTGTGCCGTAAAAAAAGGGGTTATATGATTGAAGTTTCATTTTACTTGTTAAAATGTACACGGATGAAAATTGGTGATTTTTAATTGAAATAATCAAATATACAATTTAGAAAATTGCATCTGTTTAAGTGCTGTTGTGCTTTACGTAACGTATATGATTGGCAAATCACAACAGCACTTAAACAGATGCAATTTTCTGAATTGTACATTTGATTATTTCAATTAAAAATCACCAATTTTTATCCGTGTACATTTTAATAAGTAAAATGAAACATCAGTCATATAACCCTTTTTTTTACGGCACACTTAAAGTTTTTTTTTCTAATTAAAATATGGTTTGAGATTAGATTCGGCGAAACAACAAATACCGTGTCACAAAAACATCTGCATGCACTGTTCTCCTACTAAAGTAACGTATTCATCTACAAGAACGTGAAAAAATAAATAAAACGAACAAAAAAGAATAAAAAATACTTCTGCCAAAATTGTGCCCGCACTATGCCCACTTGGGCATACTGCCAAAGTCTGTCAGCTGGAAAAAGTTTGTATATTTTTGTAAAATCAATAGGTTGAATAAATGAATGCATTTAATGTGATAAAATTATCGAAACTCTATACTGAAATCGTCAACAGTAAATCCTCCAACAGATTCTTCAGATAGGGTTTTACTATTATTATTATTACTAGCGGAGTCGCTCGCTGGGATAGGGCATCGTGTGTTCGCGCTGCTGGCCGTTGCGTTCCGGGCGCAGCTACTATCTCAGCTGGGCTTGGCTGCTACTCTTATAATTTGCCGTTCCGTCGGTAGATGGCGGAGATGGCATCGTATGCAGCTGCTGCTGCTGCAGATGCAGATGGCTGCTGCCTCTTTGGCTGCTGCCGATGGCTGAGTTGCGGAAGTTGTGTAATTATATATATAGATTTCGAGTTTATACTTCTATGTCCGCTACACGGGATTCAGTTGGAAATGGGCCAATTTCGGTGAATGTTGATTTAGGTGTTTCCCCACCAACTTCCTATCAAATGCCAAGATAACTTACTCACTACAAAAAATAGAAATAGTTTCTTGAGCTCATAGCTGGCTAGCACCACTCTAAATCAGTCCTCAGCGAATAACATCGAATCAGTCCTGGTCTCAGCCAACTGTGTTTTCAGAATAAGGGCGCGCTTACGCAACGACTATCTTTTGCATTCTCGCAGCTAGAATTTAATCGCGATGGCAAAGTTGTCGTTGCCATGGTAACAGCGCTTCCTGGATTGGCTAAATCCGGCGTCGTTTCAAGCACATGCTTTGTGTCTTGTAAATGCGTGACAATAAGATAAAGAATTCTTCCTGACGAAATTTTCTCAGTCGCTTCTGAACTCGCATTATTGAATATTTTCGCTGCGAGCCGATAGAACTAAAACTGCCGCCATGTTGGAATTTCAGATGATTTCTAGCTTCTAGCTGCGAGAATGCAAAGGCGAGTCGTTGTGTAAACGTGCCCTAAGGCCCCAGACCGAGAAATAAGCCACAGTCGCACAATACACGTTGTGATAAGATTATATTTCGATGATTTAAACTACACCTTCCACAGCTCCACAGTTGTAAAACTTGTTATTTTACATTTAAGCAGCTGCTTAAATGGCTTAAATGGCTCTTACTGTTCCTTGTCGGAGTAGATAAAATCCACACCACATTGGCTGTTGTTTCCTTTTATAGTTCACAGCGTTCCTAAGAGTTCACAGCCGTATATTTGCTTAAAAGAGAAGGACTTATTGCATCCAGAACAGTTAACGTTTTCAGGAATACATTTCATCAAGCAAAGAGCAGGAAGTGTATATGTATAGCCCGCCACGTTTCTAGGGCATGCCGGCGTGAGTCGGTTTTTTTTTTTTGTTTTTTTTTTTTTTGTTATAGTAACTGTTCCAAGTTAAAAGTTCACAAAATATGTTGGAAGCTGAAGGGGAAAAAGTTTCATAAATGGGGTGCACACATATCAAAAATAGTAACAAAAGGAAAATTCCTGACAATGTCGGAAAGTTAGCCATGGAATGAATTCAGCAATATCAGCATTCCGTGTGGTGAGGGAGAAAAATGGAGTCGGGTGGTGGGAAACTAGTGGCCGCGGAGGGTGGAGGGGCGGAATGGGCAAGAACAAGAAAAGGAATTCCTAACGATTGTTGAACTTCTGAGGAACCTTTAAAGAAACCCCTGCAGAACATCTAACGAACTCCCAAATCAAGCCGTAAAGATTGTTGGCCGAGCGAGCGAAGCGAGCGCGGTCTCATTCTCGTTTAAGTGGATTTATTTTCTTCTTCAGGTGTGGGACAGTATCTTCAGTGGCACACTGGTTCACAAGAGGCCGGCGAGGCTCCCTGCTGGCAAGGGAGCTAACTGACATGAACGCAAACACGCATTTTTATAAAAAAAAACAATTTAAAATAAAGCCACAAGATGGGGGAAGGTAATGTCTCTTTGTCTCTTCGTCTTTGTCTGTTTGGGAAATTATTTTGTTCTGATTTGGTTGAAATTTTGTGAAAATGGAGCTTTGGTTCACGAGACGCACGATTTCAAAGATGAAATGCCTTCCTCAAATATTTTCGGAGGTATTCGGATTTCCTTTGCACGGCTTAGGCTTTTTTTTTAGCAACAGTGGTAAGAGAGCCCCGATCTATATGCGTAATTACCCTGCTCAGTATTACATGAACAACACAAAGCTATTTGCCACAACACAGGATATTAAATTAATTTAAGACGGAAAGCCAAAGGCTCAACAAGTACATATGCAATCCTATTTACGTTGCATTTTGGACTTATATGTCAGATTGTCTAAGCGGGGAACCGAACCCAAGGCTGTAGGACCTCGGCCTTTGGTTTCAAAGGTTATGGGTTTCGTTTTCTCGCTCAGGAAGTCTGACATATAAGTCCAAAAAGCAACGTAAATAGGTTTTCATCTGTATTTATTTAACACACGATATTGATCGGCCGAAGATCTACCGCTAATTGATACTGACACGGCCATTTTGACATTTAAGTCCCAAAGGCACCCTAAGTAGGTTTGTGTCTGCATTTATTGATCATTTGTCGAGCCCATTTGGCTTTCCATATACTGTAATTAAAATACTGCCGTCCAGGACGAGCGTTGGAAGATTCTAAGACGGTTAACTAGGCATTAATTTCTACGACCACTTTTGTCTTAAGAATACGATACTAGTGTTGACAAAATTAAATACAAAAGGATTTTTCACATTCACTCACTCGTTCATTTACATTTGGCACTATCCAGTACAGCCAATGTACTACTGGACGGTGCGCGTCACTGGAGCTGCTGACCTTGCTAGCCGAGCGCTCGTCACAGTCTTAGAACAGTAGGACTGAAGAAGCGCTGTCACAGTAACACTACAGGTCAGTGATAATAACGTCACATTATTATATAAAACTCTGTGCTGAAGCCAGTAATAGGACTAGCTGCAAGGTGCACTGGAGGGAATAAAGAATGGGGTTTTAGTGAGCCAATGCTGTTAAAGCTAATTTCTTATGGCTAAAACGCTCGTTTTTTTTCGACTTAATAGCAGTTGTAGACATTTTCAGCAAGTGGAATCTTTTCTTTTTCCGATTTACAATTTCGCAGCAGAAGGGATCGGGACAAAACAACGTTTTTTAGGCCTAAGAAAGCTGCTCTCATAGCAATGGCTTGATTAGAAGCGCCGTTGTTTTTACCTCCTTTTTAAACTAGTGCCCCTTGTAGCTAGCCGGCCCTCCAGAGCCTCGTAGTCAGCATGGTGTTATTGTCACTGCTGTATACTTACTAATGGAGCAAAGTGGCCTGGTGGTTAGCATGATCGTCTCATGTGGCAGACGTCCGGGTTCGAGTCCGGCCTCACCAGCACCTGGCATTTTCGGGTAGTGAAGGGCCATGTGATGTCTCGTGCTCATGTCGATTGTGGCATGAAAACGATTCTAAGATTTTCCGATGGGATTTACATAGCAAAATGGTCCCTCCTTCTGGCGCCATGGCTTTAGCTGGGAGCGCGTCAAAACTACAGCTGTATACTTACCGGGGAGTAGGGAAAAAATATCAAGACAAAATGTATATCCTACATCAAACTCTCTATAAAATGTATGTACAAAATTTCAAAGAAATCGGACAAGGAGTTCAAAAGCTATCATGAGGATCCGGCTGAGGACAGACAGCCACCAACGTGAATGAGTAGTGCCTCTGCATTGCGTCTCCCAGCGCTATCGAATTCACTAAACCATTAATCAGGAAGGGGGAGGGGGAGGGGGGGGAGAGGATCAGCACAATTAAACCATGCTTGATCCGCCCCTTAACAAAAAGCTTTTCATTCTTTTACGTGCTTTCTTTTTTTCGCTTGATCGGTTCACTAAAACGTTGCGCTTGGTATAAAATTGTATACTCATCCTGAGGCCGATTTCCTATTAATTCTGACGATGAGTGGTGCTAACTAGCGATCCTCACGAACTGAAACTGAAACACAAACAAGGAAGTTAACGCTGTTCCCCACGGAAGATGACGCGCCAGCCAATCAGGAAAGAGCAGGCGTTCGCCGATCAGCTCCGTTATACGAACCCGATGTAGAAAATATGACTCAAGAAACACGAGGAAGAAAATGTTATCAGTCACAAAACCTAACTCCAGATAGACTTGAAGCCATATACATTTGGTAGGCATCGCTCATTCTGAGTTGCAAAAACAACTCTACACTTTTCGGCAGAAAAAGGTAGGCTAAACTTTCAATTTTTGTTTCGTAACGTTTAAAAATGTAGGACAATTCCAGCGTGATGTAGCTAGCTGATCTCAGTATTCGTCCAAAGTCTCAATCGAAACCAGAGACGTGCGTTGGAAGTTATTAAAGTCTTTAAAGGGACTACTTCCTCGCCTGTTTTATAGCCGCAGATTGAAGATTATTCCATGTTAAGATGTAACATGGAATAATAAAACAAGACCAACTGGGAGTAAAGCATAATGGTTAGGGGTAGGGTGGCAGAAAAGGGGAGGAGGAAGCACACATTAATACACATAAGTCGACATAAATCGCTGTAATTAATATAAAGGAAAATTATAGGAAATAAGCCATCAGCAGAGGTCATACACTTTATGATAAATTTTTGCTGATGCTTATTTCCCGATTTCCTTTAAATCAAAATGACAAACTGAGGAATAAAGTTTTTATTAATAACACTTCTACGTGGATGTGGGTGTCACCCACAGAGTTTGGCCAAATTTAACGTAAAACTGCAAAGTAAAAAAAAATTTCGGTGAATCGACGAAAGAGAAATAGTAGAATTACAAATCTTTTCAACTGCTAAGGTTATCTCACGACGGGGAGGGGCCGTTTCAGTGAATTCCGTTTGTTTCCGAAATTTGGTAGAGTGTCACCGTACAGTAAGGTTGGGGAAGAGACAGTCGAAATCTGGGAAGAGGACATTTATTTCTTCCCCCACTCCCTCCCCAACTTCCTACCAATAGCGCAGCCATTGCTCGCTGTTCTAAATCTGGGCTGCTATTAGTCTATACGGATTTTCAGTGAGTGTGTAATTTCAAATTAAAGATAATAGGAATAAATGAAAACACACAAAATAAGCTAACATTGTGAACAGCTAACGGTGAACACCAGTAGTAAGTAAGCAAATTTATTTAAGTTATAAATGACATGAAGCAGAACATTTATCTTGTATGTGCTAGTCACACATCAACCAGTCATACATTTCCATTATAAACGGGACAGAAACCAAATTCGGCTCAATAAGTGTTAAATAAATACGGATGCAAACCTATTTACGTTTCCTTTTGGACTTTAATGTCAGACTGCCTGAGCGAGGAATCGAACCCACAACCTTTGAAACGAAAGGCCGGAATCCTACCACTCAGCCATACTGACATGGCCTTTGGTTTCGAAGGTTGGGGGTTCGATTCCCCGCTCAGGCAGTCTGACATTTAAGTCCAAAACGCAACTTACATAGGTTTGCATCCTATTTATACATTTCCATTAACATTTAGTCAAAAGTAATAACAGTATCCATTTACATTTAAATATTTTTAGAAATTATTACCTTTAAAACTGGCTTAAAACACATAGAATTCATGTTAAAGGTAAAATATACATGTATATAATTTTAAAAGTACATGTTATTATTTTCTGGGATTCGTAATATGTACATAGGCTACAATCCAAAATTCACTCTGAAAAACGACACAACCAGTACAAAAAAATTCAAGTTAAAAATAGTTTCGCAGATTAAATGAGTAACAAAAATCTATCATTTGCGTGATGGCTTTTCAACTTCATTTATTGAATGCCCATTCCTTTATCTCTTTTCTCATTAGATAAGCAGTTAGAGGAGTCTCATATTTAAAGTGCTATGTTATATTATTAATTTATTATATCACTTTAAAAGGATAATTTTGTGGTCTGATAGTGGTAGGCTTATCTGCGTGTCAGTGAGACTCGATTTATAAACTTTCACAAGTAGACGAGCGAAAACAGTGATGTGGAAATGAGACTCAAGGCCAAACCAGACTGGTGCTCATGGTTCCAACGTGATGCGGAATGCTGTTAGAAAGACGTCACAATCGATCTGTAAACATAACACCAACCATACGATTTGCAACATTTTTTTCCTTGTAGGCTCGTAGTAACACGTCACTTACTAGAATTACCTTTATCCATTTTAGTTCTGGTTTAATGATGTTGAATGTGGTGTTAATGTGCTCGCCTGCCAATTAATTCACTAAAATGATAATGACAAGAAATTCATGACTTCATAATGGACCCTAAATAAACTAGGAAACAGGCTTTGGGCCTATTACAGGCGGAGCAGATTGAAATATTATGCCTCTAGGAAGTTGCATTGCTGCTTCGATTTTACTGCTGTGTATGACTTGACTTGTGTGACAGGAATATGTTGGTCAAGCCTCAGAGAGGGGACAGTACAGGAGGGCAATGGGGGCCCTTTGGGGGTATTTCATGAGGATTCCATGGCTGGTTCGATTTGTTCTGCTAAGGATGACATATGTACCAAATTTCATGTTTTTAGCTCGATTTTCAAGAATTTGTTGGTCAAGCCAAGAGGGAGGAAAGAGGGAGCCCTCGCTGGGGGCCCTTGGCGGTCTTCCATGACTGGTTCGAATTGTACTGCTAAGAATGACTTGTGTACAAAAAAAAATTTCATGCTTTTAGCTCGATTTGCACAAATTTGTAGGTCAAGCCTGGGAGAGGATTACTGGGGTTTCTGGGATCCCTTGGGGTCTTTTAAAGGGCGTTCCATCAGTGGTCGATTTTTACTGGTAAGGATGACTTGTGTAACAAAACTTTCAAGCGTTTAACTCAATTTTCAAGAATTTATTGGACAAAGCCTCGGAGAAACATGGAGGGGGGAGAGGGGCTGGGGCCTTGGGGGTATTTCATGGGGGTTTCTTAGCTGGTTCGCTTTGTTCTCCTAAGAATGAATTCTGTACCAATTTCATGCTTTTAGCTCGATTTTCAAGAATTTTTTTGTCAAAATTTAGGGCGGGGACATGGGAACGGCGGTGGGCACCGCTCGGGGCACTTTGGAGTTTTTCGTGGGGAGTCAAACCTCCGGGAGAGCGCACAGGGGGGCACTAGGGTTCCTTGAAGGGAATTTCATGTGGGTTCTATGGTCAATTCAATTTGTGCTGCTAATAATGACTTGCGAATCAAATTTCAAGTTCTTGACTCGAACTGCAAGCGTTTGTTGGGCAGGCCTCAGGGAGGGGGAACAGGGCGGAATGGAGAGCAATGGGCACTTGGAGGATATTTCATGAGTGGTTCCATGGCTGGTTCGATTTGTACTACTAAGAATGACTTGTGTACCAAATATCATCCTTTTAGCTGTTGTGCTTGATTTTGTTGCTGAACAACAATTGTACTATTCAGAATTCCAGTATTCCAAATTTACAATGGTGAGTGTTAGAAACAAATTCCGAACACTGTAATTTATTCCATAATAATTGGACGATTTACGAAAAATTCTAGTTCAGCAATAATTTGGCGGTTTCAAGCTATGTTCCAAATTTCATTCCAACCCTACCTTGCGTTTGGGGTCCATCCAGACTAAGAATTGCAACCAACCATTTTACAATTCGGTGTCTGTTATAGGCTATGCTCGCTTCGCTTGCTCCGCTCCGCCAATAGTCTAAAATATTCGGGCAGGTAAAAGTTAAAGGGGAAACAGTTCTAAACCACTAGGCAAAAAAATGGGTGGCATCAGCTTTCAATGGGGTGAATGGTTGGAACGAATATAGGCTTCGCTTAGTAACCAAATCTAAGCTGGTTGTTAAGGGCCGGTGAGAATTGGAATAAGGACATTATGATTCATCAAGTGTGTATTGTTAACAAGAATAGGAATGTCGAATATATCAACTTTAAACAAACCACTTATAAGGCAAACGTCATCGACACCCATGGAATAGAAACTACTCGTTCTTGAAGAATCAGAAGGAGTTCTAGAACCGCACCAATGCGCCTGGACCAGTTCCTGTTGATGTGCCATGCGAAGGACCGGGACCAATCGTACTGCAATAGTGAACCCCTGTCAACACAACTTACATTTTGAACAAGAGTGTGACATCAATATTTCAGGGCTTTGGGTGAAAATATTATTACGGCATAAATGCTGAAATTAGAGTGAAATTGCCCACCTGACAAAAATTAATAATTCACATGGGAAGATCTTTGAATTGCAATTTCTGCGTGAAACCTGATTCTCAGTAATCTAATTTTCATTAAACAATGTTTTCCTTGGCCCAGCATATTGGGCCGGTTCAGCCATACACGCATTAAGTTGCTTCGGCTGACTTAAGGCTCAAAGAAATTAATTAAAAAAAAAATCCCATTCATGCCTGGCTTAGCCAAATGGGTACAGCTGCAAAACAGAGGAAATATTAAGTCCCTATGCATAGCGCGAGTTTTTTGAGGGGAGCAGAAACAGCCTATGTTCAGTGTCCTCGTCTCCAAACCAAGCGAGTGCTGGCTCGAATACCGTGTTCGAACTATCATTAAAAAAAAAGTCAGCAGAATTAATTCGAGCATGAAAGAATAATGAATGTCTGATCCACCCCCCCCCCTTGTTAATTTACTGTGTTTGCTTTTTCCCATTGCCTATTTTTCTTTTTTTCTTCTGTTTTTTTTCTTTTCTTAACTAAAAATAGAAGAAATGTACGCCCATCATAAAAGCTTATCGATTATTAATTATTTTTAGTTTATGATTTTTCGGTGGTCCGGTTTGCCATTGTATTTTCTGTTTTGCTAGTGTGAAGTCTTTGGAAGTTTATGATTAGAAGGCTTGCCGAATCAATGTAGTTTTTAGTGCATTTTTCTATAATGTTCTATTGTATTTTCATTTCTCGTGTATAGTTTACAGCGAGAAGGGTAAAATTAACATACACCAAAACTAAAAATGATAAAAAAGACCGTCCACTCATAAATGGTTCGGCTTTACAAATGGCGACGCCATTTTCCTACGTTTCTGAGTTATGTCATTCTATGAACTGTCAACGCCATGATGTAGCCCTGCTGGCTGGATGGTCAAAGCTAAGTTCTCTGCCTCGCCTTGTATGACTTTCTTGTAGGCTATAGCCCTCCTCTCCCTTCACTCCTCCATCATCCGGTTAAAAAGTGTATGATTAGGCCTAAACGTTATTTTTTTTGCCTTATTTCCTGTGCTGCTTCAATGAAGAGAAACTAAAAAATTCTGCGCTATTATACTGAAAGTCGTTTAGGATGAAACAGTCATTCTTTAGTGGTAGTTTTTCTTTTGTTCTAGCTAGATGAAATTGGAGTGGGCAGGCCCGTCAACGGGGAAGGGGGGGGGGAGAAGGGCACCAAAGGGGACATTTTGCTTGCACAGAGGACCCCGGTACTCTTGACCCAAAAGTGTGGCCCCTGTGTCCCATATCCAGTTCCAGAAAGAGCACCTAAGAAAGGCATTCGACACTGTAAACCATGCAAGACTCTTACAAAAACTAAGCAGCTACGGGATCAGAGGTGTTGCAAACCTTTGGTTCGCTAGTTACCTTACCCAGAGAAGGCAGTATGTTAGCCATTCTAAGAAAACCTCGTCGGAGGCTCAAATAAACTGTGGGGTACCGCAGGGCTCTATCCTGGGGCCTTTGTTATTTCTCTTGTATGTAAAAGATTTGCCTCAAGTTTCATCTCTCCTAAGGGCTATCCTATTTGCTGATGACACCACACTTTACACTTCAGGTAAAAACATTGATGGCTTAATCCAGCTAGTAAATAGGTTGAAACGTGGCTAAACACGAATCGACTGAGTCTGAATGTACAGAAAACTAACTTTATTATCTTTCGGACACGCCAGAAATCATGCAGCTATAGCTTACCTGTGGTTTTTAATGGACAGAGTCTTCAAGAGGTTCCGCACACCAAATTTCTTGGCCTGCTCATCGATAGACATTTAGATTGGAATGCACATACTTCAAGTATTGCTTCTAAAGTTTCAAGGGGTGCTGGCTTACTAAATAAACTAAAACATGTATTACCGTCAGTCTGCCTTCGCCAGTTGTACTATAGCTTAATCTACCCATATCTAAATTATTGTCTACTATCCTGGGTGAATGCCAGTATAACGTGTAAGCGCCGGCTCCTCATAATTCAGAAAAAAGCTGTACGTGCTATCTTACATCGTTCGTCAAGATGCCACTCTCTAGCACTTTTCAAAATGCTAAAAATACTACCACTCCATGATCTGATCACATTTAGGATAGGAGTTCATGCCTATTTACATGAGCACTACAGATCTGTTCCCATGCTTGCACAGAGAAATGCTACCTACCATTCCCACCTAACCAGAGGTAGGGAAAAATTGCATATTAATTTCTACAGGTTGACAGCAAGTAAAAACTCCATGAAGGGAAGACTCCCTCATGTTTGGAATGCCATTCCCCAGATGATTCGAAATTCTTCTTTACTCAGTACCTTTAAATCAAAGTTTTTTCAAGTAATAATTAATAACGCCTCCTCGACAATATCATTATGATATTCTCTTATCCATTGCTGCTTCTTGTTATGAACTTCTCTTATTCTCATTCAGTTTGTGTTGGTGTATGTCCTATAATGTTCCTTGTTTTCTGTTAGTCTATCGTTTCTGTTGTCTGTATTATCCTGTCTTGTTCTATCAGTCCAGTTATGTGCATGGTTGTCCTGCAATGGCCCTTGTTTTCTGCAAGTTTGTGCCCCTACCCGTTTGTCTTGTTTGCTCTGTTTGTTGGCCCGTGTTGTTTTGTCTTGTCTTTTGTTTCTTGTATTTCGTGATTCCTCCCCCACCCCCCACCCCTTTTCTAGTGTTTAATTCGATGTTTTGGGTATATAAGACCTTGGTCTTCTCCTGTTTTTTTTTGCTCTCTTGTATTTGAAACCATGAAATAAACCCACTTTTGACTTTGACTTTTGACTTTGAAAAGAGATTGGAGGAAGCCCCTGGCCAACAATTTTGTCCCGGGCCGCACCATTTCTCTCAACCGCGCTGAGTGGGGGTAAGTGGGGTGGGAGTAAGTGACGGGAGGGGGGGGGACTGCGGAGTTGAGCATCATATTCCAGCTGGCCCATCCTGGAAGATGCAACCTCCACTTCATTGGTGGCCATTTAACAGTTTTGGTTTTTTGATATGAATTACACCCTCTTTCCTGTCAATAGTTTCAAAGCGTGGTTGGTTGTCATGGGGCATGGTGGGCTGGAGGGTAGGGAGGGGATTGACAAATTGCGGAGGAGGCACCCTTTCCTCATTTTTCGTTAATTGTGAAGATTAAAAAAAAGTACAAGCAAACGAATTACACGAATGACTCACAAGCATGAAGCTGATAACGATACTTCCTTGTTCAAGGGGAAAAGTTCGAAATCTGCCCTTTCGAAGAATACGCCGACAAGGATCAGTTTGACCACACTGTGAAAAGCAAGCCGTACACGGGTGAGTTATAATTTCTAAATTTCTTTTTATCTTATTTCGTGTTCCTGTAACAAACAAACAAAAAAAAAGTTCACGTAAACTTAGCTCTAACACGTTTCCTTGATAATGAAAACGTATGTGTTAGGCCGGTTTTCATGATATGATGATGTTCGCTTGGACTGCAAAGAAGATTAGATTACAAGTCCTATTAAAACAAGAAAAGTTTGATTAATGAGAAACGAAGGTGCAGATACGAAGAAAAGTAAATATATTCCCACCATATAGCGTTGTGGGTCCATGACAATTCAGTTCCTGACAACACGGTCCCGGACAATCCGGTCCCAAAATTATAGATAGTGCGACAGTTCGGTCCCGTTTAAAAAATAGCCCTGCGAAAATTCGGTCCCGTATAAAAAATAACTGCGAAAATTCGGTCCCGTATAAATAACAACTCTGCCAAAATTCGGTCCCGTATAAATAATAACTCTTCGAAAATTCGGTCCCGTATAAATAAGAACTCTACGAAAATTCGGTCCCGTTTAAATAATAACCCTGCGAAAATTCGGTCCCGTATAAATAATAACTCTGCGAAAATTCGGTCCAGTATAAATAATAACCCTGCGAAAATTCGGTCCCGCCAAAAAAAAAAAATAACTCGCTCGAGTGGTTAAGTGGGTTGGCAAGGTGGCAACGCACACGCCTTCGCTGTTTCTACGGATTCTACGCTGGGAGTACATTTACTTAATTTTTTGTCGAGGCCAAGTGATCTACATTCAATTAACGCAAGGCCGCATAAATAATTAGTTTGTTTCCGTGCCAAGTTGAAAATTGAAGCACCAGGCAACTATGAATTTTATTAGTGATGTTGTGCGGTGCGATGCAGTGTAGAGGAACTACTTATAATGTCTTGTTTGACACTCATCGCGATGGCGCCATGATAACTTTTGAATCCAGTATCCGATGCGTTTGAAATTTTCCACATGCGTTCTTATGTTTTATTTGTTGATTTTAGTTTGCAAATTAAAAAAAAAAAAACCTGGGCAGGGGGTTTGTGCGATATTGATTTTAAAAGATCAAAATTATTATGATATCAGCTGTTCTACTACTCATACCAGGGAAATTAATAAAAAAAAATTAATGTACAACTAAAAAACATCTAAACCCATTTGCTTTGCGTCTATCAGTGAATGGTTGAAGACCAGTCATAGACAGAATTTAACCAATGTGTTAACCTCATGATTCTTCACGGCTGTTATATTCCATTTTATTTATCTCCCAGCATTCCTTAGATGAACCCCTTCCACTCCAGAGGGTGAAATACAGTTTTGCTAAATCCCGTTTTCCCAAAAATAAAGCAGATTAAAAGTTTTTGCCTAGTGGGCAAATCCCGTTTCGCCAAATCACGCTGCACCAAATCTAATTGTCAAAATGTTAGGTACACGAAATTTAATACCTCATTCCTACGTAATGGTGATTTAAAAGGCAAATATTTAACGGAGACAAGCTTTGGCAAAAGGCCCATTTCGCCGAATCAATTTTTTTTTTTAAATTTAACATTGGAGAAGTTAAAAATCCATTTCTAATTGGAAGGAATTTGCCGCAGCGAGCATAGTAGCGCGAGCGAGTCAAGTAATTTGAAATATATATATATATATATATATTTGACAAAACGGAATTAAGCAAAACGGTCATATGCCTTTTATCACTACTTTATTACTTTCAGTATTTTCTTTTGTGTTTGTGTGCACTCTTTGTGTTTGTCTATAAATGTTTAACCATTACACAGAAATAATCTATTAAATTTCGTGTGCCTAAAATTTCATGGACGGTATTTGGCATAACGGGATTTGGTGAAATGGAATTTACCCTTCAGGCAAAAGCTTTCACGATGCTTTCCTTTTTGGAAAAACTGGATTTAGTGAAACGGGCTTTGGCGAAACGGGACGTGACCCCTCAGAGGCTCACAGAGAATGGGTTCATTCGTAAAAGTAGTATGTGTCCATAGGGTTGGTGGCATGATTCAAATTCGCATCCTCTTGCCTCAGATTCCAGGCCGCTAACAATTCAGCTGTGCTTCGCTCAGTTCACTCAGTTCGTGAGCCCAGCTTTCATTCACAATTATCAGCTATTCTGGGAACCCTCACGAATCTCCCGTTTTGTCGCAGGACTTACTCACATTGTTTTTCTCGCACATCCTGTGGGGATATTTTCCCATCCATGCCTTGGTTACTTGCCACTTTCCACTTTCTCTTACTTTTAAGGTTTGCTTCACTTCTGGTGTGGTTACCACTCTTTCCATTTGACCAGGACATGAACCAGGAACCAACCAACTCTCCTTCAGTAATTGTCCATCGTCTCTACAGATTCACCTGTGTACTAGCTAAAATCCGACTTAACGTACTTTGTATTAAAGAGGGATTTTGAAGAGAAGAGTGAGGAGGAAGAATTCTGAGAGTGCCAGGTTAGAGAGAGACAGATGTCGATCTCCCCAATCAGTACAAATAAATACTTGGACCAATACCTTTACTCGATTCTGTTCTTCTATTGGACCTGTGACATACAATGCGAAATTTCCAATTAGTCCAAGACCCACGTCGATGTCTGCAATTTGTACTCGTGTCGATTGTTGATTTAGTGCCTTCAAACCTAGAGGCCCGGTAAAGTAAGTAACGTTACACTATGGTCCTACTTCATCGCAGTATAAATTGCCGTCATTGTGGCAACAGCGATGCAAGTGTATGATACTTATGGTGACACCATCAGCTTCATATCCTGACACTTCTGGTAGCAAGGTACAAGGGACGGACTGTTGAACTTGGATCACTGAAACTACGTGAGCCCAGCTTTCATTCACAATACCAGAAGGAGAAGAACAATTATCATCATCAATTTTAGACACTATACAGTATACAGGCATGGAGACCAGTGGTTGTTGAGCGATGCCAAATTGGCCACCATCATTCCTTTATAGTATGTAGAATGACGGTGGGGTTCAATTCGGCATTCACAACTGCAGTTCTCTACACCTGCGTCGTGTGTATCTAAAACTGATGATGATGGTTGTTCTTCTCCTTCTGGCACTGCGAATGTAGCTGGGCTGAAGTAGTCTCAACGATCTAAGTCCAACAGTCCAACCATTGTGCCTTGCTACCTGAAGTTTCAGGATTTAGGAATTCCTATCTTGACTGGATCAGACATGCAGAAGCAGTGGAAGGCCCGTTTTACATGTCTTGCTAAGAAAAGGGTTGAATCCCTGTCATTCTTGAGCATGAATGGCCCAATTCCACTGTCGCAGCACCTGACCAGATTGACGATAGGCATCAGAAAAATGCAGTGCAAGATAATGTTATTGTGCACTTTATCACCAATGTTGTCAGTCACCTTCCACAATGCCCGACGTGCCAGTTATTTGGGAACAGCTTATTGCTGATTTTGCGAGAGTCGAACCATTTAACCAAATGTTTAAACTGTACGACCTCATGATTATCCAGATGTTCTGAAGACGTTGCCTCCTACATCAGAAGAGCCCGCTGCATCATGGAAGAAGACATCGCCACTGGTTATGCAGTCACTGAGGCCGAAGCTTACCTATGGGTTCTACGCGGCATTCAACACCCAACACAGGCAATGACACAGGAGGCATTTTTGAGGTCTAGAAGGGTCCTGGACCTCACTGTGATACAGTCTGCGGCACTCATTGGCAGTCTCTCTTTTGGGTTACAAACCCTTATGCCATCCCACCTGCAGGTCAAGCACATTTACTTCACTGTCAGACGTCACCGACTGCCCATACAAATACATTAGTCATCCATCTGGAACTAGCTCGAGGTTGAGGATACATACCCCTTTTAGACAAGCCAGTAGGATATACTACAATTTTTCGTATCTTTCCAGAATGCTGCTGTGGTTATCAAGCTCAGATGGTTGAGTGTCTTCCACTCACAACTGCCGGGAAAAAACCCGGAAGACACAACAGCCAAAGAAAACAACAGCTATCGGGCAAGACGTGCGTCTACTGTAAAAGCGCCAATCACACTCTTCGTGAATGTGACCAGATAAGGACTGGTGACCTCCCGAGTAGACCTGGCATTTCACATGTCGAGGATTTGGACATTTTGCCCCAGCGTGCCACAACAGCATGTCCGGCAGCGGTAGAAACCTCACTCAATGACGGCTGTAACGTTCACAACAAGACACGGATGATGACCCTTTGTGGTGAGCTCCATCAAACCAAGCAATGTTTACTCAGTTGCAACAACAACCTCATGCAAGCCAGCAACAACCTACCAATGAGGACGCAGTACCATTCCTTTGTCAAACACATATTGCGTACATGTTAGGCCTTAAGAATACTGACGGACTCTCTTCGCCAGCCCCAATACCTCGATGTTCGTATGTGTTGGCAAATAAGGGTACTCACTGCAACAGTCACCAGGAGTCCTCCAAAGGAATCCTCACGTTCACTCGACTCCGCCCACAACTATAAGCAGGTGGAAGGGCAACATGCCCAGGAGTGTGCATAGTATCAGCAGCTACCAGTAGTACAACAGCAGATATTTTGATAGGTAACCTGCCACTCACCGGGTACGATAAGCAAGGCAATGTACTAAAACACCCAGTAATACTTAAGCATGGTGTTGAGAAGCCTTCAGCTGCCAAAAACCTGTTATCGCCATCTGGAGTGATCAATTGTGTTTTAACAGCAATATTCATCAAAAACTTGTATATGTGCGCCGCCGCAATAAGCCTGCAAATCTTGTCATGTTTGATGTGCGGGAACATCATTTCTTTCACAGTGTTTGAATATTGACAAAACTATAACGCCTTTAGATGGGAAGTCGAGTCCACATGTGCTCATGGGACCACTAACATACTATGCGGTTACCCAGATAATAGCTGTAAAGGGGTAATAGCAGTGAATAGTAGATTTTATATGTCCCTGTAGATGTGGGCCCTAGTAAACACTATGACAACGTATCTTTGGGTGTGCGTGTGAACCTAACGTTCCTCTTCAACCGTTCATTTCTAAGGCCCAATCTTTTAAAGTATTAACTGTACCTCGGGTATGTGGGGAGACAGTATTGTGTCCAGTTGCAACTCCTTTTATATCCCAAATACTGTGTGCCGTACTATCTGGGAAGCCTAATATACTCGCTTGTTTGAATGCGGAACACGTACACGACGCACACATACAGGACGAGCCAGAGTAATGGTTGATGTCTCCTGTTCTCAGGCTTTTTCCTGGAAATTGCCCCCTACATGGGTATGCTGTAAAACCCCACTTCCATTTGTGGGGTTAAGGGAGGAAGATGCACCCTGCTTGTAAACATTTTCCCTTAAATAAAATTTAGGCTTCTTGTAATGCTCTTGACATATGTGCACCACTGCCCACCATCTACACAGTGGAAAAGAGAGATTCCGATGCATGTCTGTGGCAGCCAACCTACAGAAACTCGAAGACGTGCACGTCTTGGATGTTACCGACCAACCCCACGATTCTGTCAAAATCATGAAGTCTAAATACGTCTTTGTGCTCTAGTACGACAAAGGATGGGAGTTTACGCGAGTTAAGGCTTGTCGTTTTGCTTACGGTTGCTCCGTGGGACCAGACCTGGATTTTGGCGAGATTTCACCTGTGATAAGGAGTGCATCGCATGGGATTCTCTTCTCATCACTGCCCATAGGCGGTACACATTTCGTATGGCAGGCGTTTGTTTTGTTTATCTTTATGGAACCGTCGACTGCCAAACCTATTTGCGTCCTCCTTCCCCCTTCAGCAATATAAGGCCTCGAGGATGGCTAGTAGTACATAAGCTGAATAAAGCTTTATGCAGCTTAAATCAGGCCGGCCATAGATGGTACTTGAAGCTCCACTTCGTTATTGGTGAGGGTCCATGTGGTCGCTATGTGTTTTTGCTGACATTATCACCGGGGCCCTCACAGATATTGGACATTCCTTGACCATCATCGAAATCATGAGTAGCATATATTTGAACCTACTATTAGAGGTTAAAGAAGATGAGCTAAAAGAATTAGCAATGGCCTATATAGCCTACATAAGATTCTCCAAACTAAATCCATCTCGACTACTTCTTTAGCGACCCAGAATATCGACCACTGTGACCAATCACCAGTTGCTAATAAACGATTAAAACAGTCCCTCATAGGTTCCTTGCTCTTCTTGGTTTCGAACACACTATCTGACATTACAGTAATTATACTGTCATAACTTTGTCTCGTTATAATGCTAATCCTACTCCAGTTCTTTGAAAGCCACCAAGCGGATTGTTTGTTACCATAAAGACACACATTATTTTTCCCATGGGCTGTCCAAGATCAACCATCTGGTTGTTCTCATACCATTTGGAGCGTGACCAGAGATCCAGAGGTTTCTCTAATTATACTGTAAAGGTGACTGGTTGCTTGGTTGTATGGAGAACCGTTAAACAAAAGTTAGTTGTGCTCACTAGTGTGGAGGCAGCGAGTCAATGACCCTAACCAAATGTGTTAAAGACCTCAAATAGGAATTTGAGCTGGTGATAGTGTTTGGAGAATGGCAACTGGCATTAGTACATCTAGCCTTTATTCACAGTCATAGTGCACTAGATCTTGTAAACTGCCTTTCATACAGTACTATTACAACGCATTACGTGAGGAAGGTGTAGTTCCTTCGTGCATTCATTGACGAGGAGGTTATGAATTTGGTCTTTTCCTGGGATGGACCTGAGTGTTGACCTGCTCAACCGGTCATTGATGTCAGAGCATTTGACCAGCTTCCGTCACGAATTTAACTCATAGTTCTTTACCCATTTTTCGCAAACTGTTAAACACTGAATCACTTCAAAGGTTTCTGAAACGTCCGGTTTCTTGATCTTTAATCTGCTTTTTACATATATTTTGGTGGCGAGTGTAACATTCCTTAAATGATCCAGGAAGCGGTAACTGAGGCCCCAAGCCCTTCTGCTTTCCTTTCACCAGTTGGGTGGGGGAGAATATAATTTTTTATAATTAGTTTTTTTTATAAATAGTTTTTATAATTATTATTATATTATATATTTTTTAATTATTATTTTTTTAAATGTTGACAAATCCCACTATTTGGGTGCTTTAGTTTTTAGTATTCACCGTAGCATACTTTTAAATTTTTTAGCACTGTTTTTACTTTTAATTATACAGCATCATTTTGGGCCTCTTAACATTTCCCACACCTTTCCCATGTCCTGCACGTTTGGCGATACCATCGGGGGCCTTTGAGTCCCTGGCAGGTCTAACCTTGGTGGTAAGGCATTCGTGTCCTCAAACCTCTTACCATCATCCATTCCTTGGCCGTTTTATGTACACTGTATTTACATGTAATTGCGGTTGGCTGTCAGTGACTTCCCAGTCTTTGCCAGACCCGTTGCTATCGCAACAATATTATTATTATTATTATTATTATTATTATTATTATTAACTTAATGCCATAAAGTCCTGCTCTCCTGTCTTCAGCTTTATTAGAAACCCTGTTCAGTTTTGGTCCAATGGTCAGGGCACTAACTCTTTCATTACAGTAAACTAACTGTTGAGTTTAAGAGATTGTAATTATCTAACACGTTCACTTGGGGTGCCACGCATTATCACACTTCTGAACTTATTTATACAAAGGAAGCAAGCAGTCTGCATTAAAGACTGGCCTTGCGAGGATACACAATACATTAATCTGAGAAAGAAAGAAAAGACAACTGCCCCAACTGGGACTCGAACCCAGGACTTCCCGTTTACTAGTCGGGTGCTCTAACCGGCGTTGTAACCACTGCGCTACCGGGGCGGGTACTGGCTACAGGCTAAGTAGCTGTTCAATCCTTCTCAGTGGTGACCTAAAGACCACAAACATACAAGGCCAGTCTTTAATGCAGACTGCTTGCTTTGTTTACCCGATACCTTGTGATTTCTTTCCTTATTTATTTATACAAGTTAATTAAATCTAACGTTTTTTTTAGAAATTACTAAAGATGATGACACATGCACTGTTTCACTTGGTATCAACTATTTCGTCTCAATTCTAAATTTGAGGGGAATCTGATGATAATAAGCTTAATTTTAAAATGGCCACTACCTTTCAAGATGTTGGCCATTAGAGACTATACTAGTGACGATGGCACCATAGGAGTTGAGTTTGTTTTGGTGGATAAGCAACTCGACTAAACCGGAAGTTTAAGAGCGCGGCGTCAAAGGACGTACCGCCACGCCAATCGGCACACGCGGCCGCGTGATCGGAAATTTACACCCAACGCACTAGGTTTAATCCATCTAAACCATCTTTCAACATGGCGGAGAAAGCAGACGACGCCTAGTATAACGCGGTACTAAACTGGTATAACGGTACTAAATTAGATTTAGTAATTTATTCAATTTTTCTGCTGCTACGACATTTTAAATTGGTTAAACTTACTGCTGTCACAAGAAGATGACTCATTCTACACCGGTTTTCTTGCAAATATCATGCATTCATAATCACCCCGTCTCGTGTTAAAAAAATACGATATTTACTTCCCCAACAATCGGCGTTAAGGTTTCGTTTGACTGTCAAACTTTGTTATAAAACACCGCGTAACGCCTGGCAATATAACAATCTCTTATCTTACCTACGTTTGATACATCAAAAACAATGTAGTACAGGGCGTATTTCACAGAAAATTCCACCGCCTACGAGCGGATCAACCACGAATACCTCATGGCGGCTTGGTCAGGCGGAAGTAGCAGACGCGCTTTGTATTCTGGGTAGTGGGTACATTCGTGAGTCACGCTTGCCATCGAAGACTACGCACTTCGGCTATGCATTTGAGCTGGGAGTTGCTTATCCATCCAAACACAACTCAACTCCTATGATGGCACATTCATTCAACTATATCGTCTACGTTCTAGATTTGAAGGAAATCAGATGATGATAATAGGTTTAATTTCAAAGCGGTTGTCCGATTGCAAGATGACAGCCATTAGAGATTACTAGTGATGATGGCACATACATTGTTTTTTCATGAACTATATCGTCTATGTTCTAAATTTGAAGAAAATGGATGATAATAAGCATAATTTCAAAATGGCCGCCTGATTTCAAGATAGTGACCATTAGAGATTATTAGTGACAATGGCATCATTGTGTCAGTTGGTATCAACTAGTTCGATCAACTGGTATCAACTATATCATCGACGTTCTAAATCTGAAGGAAATCGGACGATAATGAGCATAATTTTAAAAAAGGCTGCATGATTTCAAGATGGAAGTAATCAAAGAATAATAGCAATGATGGTTCGTTCATTGTTTCATTTGTTTCATTGTCTATGTGCAAAATCTGAAAGAAATCAGAATTTTTCAAGTGGTAGACATAGATTAGAAGCAAAAAACCAGAGGGAACACATTAAGAACCCTTGTCCAGACGTGCTTTGAATGAGTTCAGACTGGTGGCAGCCATGACGTAAGGTGATAGGGAATTCCAGAGGGGCACAACCATTTCAGTGAAAAAGCGATGTCTGATGGTTAGTTTTGAATGATTGCCAAGGAGCCTCAGGTTGTGACCCCTGGTGTTGGAAAGAACGTGACAGAAAAAAATTGCAGGTTTCACGTCGATGAGACCGTTTAGAATTTGGAAGGTAAGTATGATGTCTCCATGGCTCTGCCGATAAACAGCCGAAGAGAGGTGGAGGTGGTTTAGGCGGTCTTGGTAAGGTAGGTTACGTAGAGGTCTACAAAGCTTAGTTAGACGCCTCTGGCAGGCCTCAATGCGGGTGAAGAAAGAGTCGTAACAAGGACTTGGGACCAGTACTTTAGGACAGGTCGAAGAAAGGTTTTAAAAAGGATAACAAAGAGTTAAGAATTAAGATGATAGAGAAAGATTTCAGAATATAATGAGCTTCTCTGACAACCTTGTTTGTGATGAAACCGCATGATAGTGAATTCGAAGATCATGGTGTTGAGTCTTAACCGCGCACCACAGCTATTTGCCGTGACGCGCATATCACGTGACTGGG
>JAHWFP010208061.1:18127-49430 GCA_023313725.1 Lithobius niger | reverse complement strand
CAGGCAGTTACGTAAAGGTAAATATAATTTGTAATAAAGTTCACAATTCCTATAGCCTAATCAAAGTAGTTCCAATACTGGAGAATCAAATAGGGTTTACAACGATATCCGTAGAAACTACTTTTCAGTTAGTGAAGTATGTTTAAAGTGCTAGGTATCTGGGGCACATCATCGGTGAGGATCTACGTGATGATGCGGACATTCGCTGGCAGTGTTGTGCATTGCTAGGAACACATTTAAAACTAAGTTTGGCACTTGTGACAGATTTGTGAAGAACTGCCTGCTGAAAGCCTATTGTTCTGGTCTGTACATGTTCAACTTGTGGATTGACTATAAGAAAGCTAGCATGAGCAAGCTTCGTGTTTGCAATAACATTGCTGTGAGACGAGTCCATGTTCAACCAACATGGCCTAGCGCCAGTCAACTGCTTGCGGAAAACAGTCTTTTGTCGACTGCTGCTATCAAGACTAAGAAGGCAGTTTAGGGCTTCCGCTCCGGGGTCCTGGTGTCTACCAACACTCTTGTGCACATGGGACTCACTCACTTTGCTAGTCGAAGAGGGGGTACCATGAATGTGTGGCATTCGGTGTTGTAGGGGGACCCTATTTAGTTGACAGCTTGCACCAGTTTTCTTTTAGCTTCGGCTGTGTTTACCAATTGTTATATTTGTGTAGCTTAGGCCAGTTAACCTACATTTGTAGTTGTATGTATGGACCATTTTGTGGTCTGAGTGGGAAATAAATAAATAAGCTACCGCACTTACAGTCCAGCTGTTATTACATATTGCGTAATTCATGGTGTTTCAAATTTATGAATTTATAAAATTGTAAAAGTTTTTTTTATCTCCTTCATTATTCCTGAGATATCCCTATCTGAGAGTTATTCTCTATTGCTAGTCGCTGGTTTGCCAAACTGGGCTGTATTCAAGTCGCCAGCTGTTGATTTTCATTTGCCAAATGACGAGTGGCAACTGACATTGAAGAATGGAGAGGGTTTTCAGCGCAACTCGTACACTGTAGTTAATCGCTGCCAGGAAATATAAATTTTAAAATAAAAAATTATGGGTATCTAATGTTAGGGGTAGGCTAGGCACATAAAAATAATTGTTAATGCACGAAAGTAATAATTGGCATTTCACGTTTTGAAGCAGGAGTGGTGTGACTTTTTACACTAGCATTACTAGCAACAGGTCCTCAATAAACTAGCTACACGACTTACTGTTAGTTCTTCTATAATGAATAATGATCCCTTTTTTTTACTGGTTTGTTTATGAGCTTGCTGGCTTGTTTAGCGGCTCTTGCTATACCTTATTTTTGTTTCATATGTGCGGAAAGGTCTTGTACCAATTTTATTAGGCCTGATTGTATGCTTGGATTTTTATTTTATAGTTCGAGGTATACTCAAATGAAAAAACTTCGAGGAACACCAAAGAGGCAGCCAAATATTTAGAAGATCTGTAAGTATGAAACCTTTGCTGCTTTGTAGCCATGAAATGCAATATGTTGTTACGTCAATTGAACTTCTTCCCCCGTACCGTAATCCCGTGTCCCTCCCACCATAAAAAAAACAAGGCCAACCAGAAGAAATAAAAAAGTAGTGTTTGAATTTTGGCGTGGGACATGGCAACTGCTGGAATTTTATTTTCACAGGAAAGCCAGCACGGAAGCTAACATCTTCAACTGTGACCAATAACGCAACCTGTTTGCTGCCCCAAGCAAGCTGTTGTGTGGACTTCCCCACACAGCGTACTGCTTGCAGGGAGCATCTCTGTGGCAGCCCTAGCAACTGTTTACGAGACTCTTTTTTTCCCTTGTATTTGTCCGCATCCCACAGGAAAAAAAAACATTTTTTATCATTTTAAGAGCTTTAACTGCATGTAACAATATCCGTTTCACACAGCCAATAATAGGTACAGTTTTCACTTTTCCACTATGATAAGGTATGGAAATACAGTAAGAAAAATACTCTTTGAAAAGTACAGTACAGAAAAGCTGTGGAATGTTTGTTATGTTGTATGGGAAGTTGATAACCCTTTCTGACCCTTCCTCATGATGGGTCATTATGTGGGGGCTAAACATAACACATATCAGAACAGATATGTTTCGAGTGTACGCAGGAGAAGCCAACATCCGGGGGGCCGCTCGCGGCTTTTTGAGGGGGTCGCAGATTTTTTTTTCGAATAGCTCGAAAACTATTCGTCTGATTTTGATGGGGTTAGGCTTGTTAGATCAGCCATGAAAAGACCTATCTACCTCCCAAAATTCAGACTTCTAACACTTCCTGTTCGCGAATTGACCTGCATTAGCAATGCTAGGTACACCGCCTATAGTTAGGGAGGTACGTGACCTGGGTGTGTGGTTAACCTCTGATTTAAAATCGTCACTGCATTGTCAAAAGACATGTGTACTGGCATATAGACGCTCAGCCTTGGTAAATAAATGCTTCACTTCTGGAAAAGTTTGGGCCTGTAAGGTGTTCGTCAGACCACTTTTGGAATACGCCACCCCAGTTTGGTCCCCCTATCTAGTTAAAGACGTTGACCTCCTTGAAACTGTGCAACGTAAATTCACTAAAGGCATTGCAGGCCTACGAGACTTTAATTATTCTGCGCGCCTTAAGGCTACGGGCCTCGAACTCCTTGAATTACGTAGAATTAGATACGATCTAACATTAACTATTATTATTATTAACTATTACAACATAGTAATACATGTTTGTCTAACAATAATTGGCGTCGTGAATTTTTAGCCCTACTCGCTAAAAAGATGACTAGCAATGGAGTTAACACTCAAATTGCAATATCCCGGGAACCGTATAGGCTACATACCCAAGGTTTGTAGTGTTTTGCTCATGAATAATATTGGCGTTAAAAGAAAATTACGTTTGAAAAGCAGTGTGCAAGATGTATTGGCTGTGTGCCGAGTAGACATTAAGAATCGACAAGAGCTTAAGGTCTGCTGGCAAACTGGCCACTGTTACCAGAATGTCATTCGAGGGGGTTGTTGCTTTTATGCATCTTGAAGGAATAAAAGAGCATGGTTTCACTAAGATGTGACGGATTATTAGTTACATTATGGCTGCAGTACTGTTGTAGTGTCAATAACTCTTCGACAACATTTTTGCATTTAGATTTCGTTCATTTCAATCTGAACCTGGATTATGGAAAGAAGTCCACACGATCACTGAAGCGTTGCAGTCTGAATCATTAGACACGACTTCTACTTTTCTTCGTGGTACGTAAAGGTTTTTGTGTTGAATGTTTTGCCAAAATCAGTGTTTATGTATCAGCAGAAATAAGTAAATTAATAATAGGTTTCTGTTTTTGCAGGAAAACTCTTTAATAACAAACACGAGGCATTCAAATCAAAATTTGTCAATAAAATGGTTTTCGAACTACATTAATTTAGTGACAGTTGATTAACCCTTTGTGGGCCATGAGTGTCATATGACATTCTCAATTCTCGAAGCACTTTTGTTGTATCTGTTAATGAATTTTTGTTGTGTAATTTCAACGGGCCTGGTGCTACTAACCTTACTAGCACAAAATAGATGCCTTAGTTTTTATTTTAATACAAGAATTTGCGCATAAAAAGATCCATTACATAATTTTTAGTGATCTTATTAAGCAGATGATGTAGGCACCCGTTACTTTTCACTCGTAAATTAAGGCCCGATATCGTTCATCTTTACTGAACTGTAACTTTAATATACAGTACCCCGAATGTAAGACGAGTAGCACTGTTGGTCTCGCATATTCCAAAGAAATAAATGGCTACGATTATAAAACGGGTGGCTTTAGCAAGGCTTTTATAAGGTTTGTTATTACATTGATTAGTTTGTATACTAGTAAATGTACCTTGTACCTGACTAAGTAAGGTGTAATGTGGTACAGTATAACCTCAATTACCTGAACACTCCGATTATCCAAACTCTTATTCTTACAAAATATTCAGAAATTTGCCATTTTATAGAGATGGAATAAGCCTTGACTTTGCTTTATTTATGTTCCTGGAGTCATTTCATGCAAAATTTTCTTTTCTGTGGTTTTACATAATCAACCATAGTTCACAAACACTAAAACTGAGTAAAGAAAATAGTTTTTCTCTTTTATTTTTCATGTAAATTGGATTATCCGAATTTTCAATTATCCGAACACCTTCGGTCCCAATTAGTTCAGATAATCGAGGTTCTACTGTACTTGGTAGGAAAAACTTTTCTTATGCCTAAAAAATACACTATGAACGAAATTATCCTATCTTTACTGCAAAACTGTCGAAAATTAGCGTTGAAACTGACTATTATTTCAGTTTTTTGAGATTGCAGCGTTAACAAGACGAGTGTTATTTCAATGTAATTCCATTCACTCACAAAGTAATCGTAGCCATTTTGCTGCATTTAAATAATGGGTATTTTTAATTAGACTATGCATTCTGACAAAATGAAAACTTTACTACGTTTCAAAGGTGGCAATAAACGTCTGATAACCAATTTATAGGCCCATTTTATTTCCGATTCTGATTACTGTATCAGCAAATTCATTCTATGTCCGCTTGCAAGCCCTATTAGGAACACCATTCTGTTGAGTTGCTTCTGCTACCTTGAAATATTTGATAGTGCGAGAAAAATTAATGCCAAATCTTGATGTTACAGATGTGTTCACGATGCTGCCCATCGACATACAATACCAAATGCTTTTATCTACAGCAGGTATGTTAACACTACGTAGTTTTGTATAAGAATTTCTTGCTTGAGAAGAGTATTATAAGTGAGAACGCAAACAAATCTGCCTCGTGTTATTCCCTTCAGTGCTGGAGGTTTCACATAACAAAAGGACAAATTTGTTAGGATTTTTTCAAAAGTTTACGTATTACAAGTAAAAATGAAAAGCTTAAGTTTTGAAGCAAACCTAGCATACTTTTTGGAACCAAGTGTCATGTTCAAAGCATTACTAAAAAAAAAAGTAAAATCCAAACAAATTTATTATTGATTTGTATAAGAGTTAGGCTATCAAGAAAACCTTTGGTTACAGGTACGTGCTGGTGCCTTAAATTATCGTAGGTTAAAATTTTTTATCTGAATCTTGGTGTACCTGCTAAATTTCACAATTTTTTACAAATTTTGACTAATTTTGACATTCCAATACACCATTTTAACCGGCTTGAAACAAACTTTTCAATGATGGAAATGTCAAGCCTGTAACTCAAACCAGTTGGAAGTTATTTGACAAAAACTAAAAAAAAAATTGGACATTAGATAACATAGCAAAATTTAATATTTCTCAGACTGACAACATCCTGTAGAAGCTTTTGAGTTTTACATGTCCACAAATGAAGTCAGTTAAATTAAATAAAAAATTATAAAACGAAGCACAAGTACGCAAATTTCAAAAGTACACAGATATAACGATATCTTAGCGTATTTTCTAGGAGTCATTTCCGTGGTGGTGATGTTTTTTTCACAGCCAACTATCTACTTCAGGCTGTGTAAACCAAATCTTCCGGGTGAACTCCCATTGTGGTATTCGAAAATGACGGTTTTTTGTGGCCTTCAATATTTTCTTAGCTTTTGGTGCTCCCAGCCGTAGTCATGGCGCCAGATGGAGAAAAGGATAATTTTGCTAGGTAAATCCGATCGTAATTCTAGGTTGTTTTACATGCCACAATCGACATGAGCACGAGACATCACAGGCTCTTCTCTTCCCGAAAATGGCAGCGGTGGCTGAGGTCAGACTCAAACCCGGGACCTCTGGCACACAAGACAATCATGCTAACAATCATGCTAGGCCATGTTGCCCCACATCTCCAACATTAGCAGGGCCAGAGCTCCACTTTTTCACGAGATCTTCCGTCAGCTCTTTTCTCGGCAAGAATTAGATTGTTGGATTCGATGGTCCCTGGATATTCATCAGCACGGACTTGTCTCGGACGTGGCGTTGAATAGCCAGGGATTCCAGTCCCGTAGTATATTTCACAGTAGACATGTGGACGTTTTTAAAATAAAAAAAAAATAAAAACTATATACCTGTTTGCCTGGTGCTTCAATTTGCAACCTCGCCCGTAAACCAAACATTTTCTTTTTTTTTTTTGCAAGGCTTTTACTTTGCTCTGAATTATGTATATCTCAACCATTTTCTAATTTTAGATATAAAGTTACTTCTAGCATACAATTATTTTTAAAAGTGGTACATAACTTAACATGAAATGGTGATGCATCTGTCGTTCACCGGGGACATTTTTATGTGGGCAAGTCGGTCACAACGTGACAGTAAAATAACTTCTTGGTGTGACTTGCACCTGTCCATCAAGAAAGTGAAATGAAGAATGATTTTTTTAGGGTGGTGATGGCGGACGAGTCATTGTTTAAAGACATCACAGAGCTGTCTAAATAGCCACCACCCAATTTTATACTCTTTATTTAATTTTTCTAATTTTTTGCTAGTTGATGAATACGTTTGAGACCATGGACTATTAGGTAATAACGTAGTAATAACTGAAAGGAGTACATTCACCCATAGGTACTTGGTATTACAAATAGACTGAAATCCATCTTCGTCTGGAGGGTATACAATGCTGGTAGTTCATTGCTGTAATTCACAGGCATTTACAGATCAACCAATTGTTATGTGCCTGGTTGAGTATAAGTCAAATTTGGAATGTACGGATAGCTTTCACAGTGAGATACATGTTTTTTTTTTTAAATTGTAAAATGTGCTGCCATAGACACGATTTGTTTCATTCAGAGTATAATTTTACAAGTTCATGTGTTCATTTCAGATCGTAGCAAAGATACCCAGGAACACTGCAAGCTACTTCTTTTGCTGCTGAAAAAGTTTCCAGACAAAGTAGCATTGCATGGCGTAAGTTAATGAATTTAATTCTATGTGAACTTTATTTTGAAACCTATTTTATCTCAGGCAAATTACTCTCTGGGTATGCTTTACTGGAGTCCGACTTTAACATAGAACTCTTACCAAACACATTCAAGTGATGATCATAGCTCTGTTGTTGACATCTGAAAACTCTCTGGGGCTACCTGGGGTTTGGCATGGTAGGTAGCACTGCTAGCTTAACACTTGAAAAATTGAATGAATCAATGCATGGTCGGTTAGCCCCACAAAGAATGTACTTATGCTGGTAGGGGAACTGTTTCCTGATGCCCTATTAACGTGGCAGTTGCCATAAGTAAATTATCCCTTTGAAGAGTATTTATGCAAGTTTATACTGCTGCAACAACCTTTTTTTCTTTTTTCCTTCAAACAATTAATTACTTTTCTTCATAACGTGTTCATCCAGGAATGTTTTCCTTTGTTTTGGGGCCATTTCTGTTCTTAGTTAGTTTTGCCTAGAGATGTGTTCTGTAACTGTGTTTTGAAGCAAGTGAAAGATATTTTATTTTTGAAGTGTGATGAAGGCAACAGCAAAAATCGTACACTAAGAGTAACAGTACGTTATGGCCAAAAAAGGTTGCTTCTCAAGCCAATATTCTAAAAAAAAACATCTGTGGGAGGGTCGTTTTTTGTTTTTTGTTATTTGTACACCACATTTTTGATCGTGTTCTGCCATTTTTGGACATTAATGCTTAAACCATTGGAAATTAGCCGTAAATAAATTGGCTGTAAATTGGCTCATTGTGGTGCTTCGTTTCACACATTTATGGTTACCAGAAACCAAAAAAAAATGTCGGTTGGGTAGTTAGAGCCCATGCTGCGGGGCTTAAGAAAGAACTTTAGCCTTACCAGCTTTACGTGGTGTGACTAATTAAAACCAGCAAACTGTTTCTGTATGGCATTCGTTGTTTAATATATGGCTGGTTTTCAATTCGGACTGGATTCATTGCACTGAGAAGATGCTTATAAATATGGCTCATTGTATTGCATTATTTGTAGTGTCTGGTATTCATTTGATTCCACACACCTTTACGAACATTTGTTTCCTTTTATTTGTTCTAGATGAAACTGGTAGATACATTATCCACTGCAGAGAAGCATAGTCACTACAACTCTCCAGTCAACTGCTTCCGGAAGCTGCTCGGTAAGGCGGAATGTATTAGCGTAATACGTTGCATGTCATGCGCTACCATGTTAATAAAAAGAAATACTATTGTGTCTATTGCTGGCTATGCATGGGTATTGTTTTAATCACCAAATACCCTAAATTGCTGGTGCATAGGCTTATGCAGTAAATTTGGCAAAAGTTGCAGGTTGGTATTAAATAAAGCTCACAAAAGCAGAACTTTCTGCAACTGTCTGCGACACCAATTGTCAGGAAAAAATTGTCTACAGCTAATTTTTTTTAATCATAGCTTAATCCACAAATTAATTGGTTTTTATTGAAAAACTTTTCAGATATTAATCTGGCAACTCCACTAATGGAAAGGTGGAGACGATTAAAATGGTGTATTGGAATGTCAAAATCGGTCAAAAATTGATAAAACGGCAGAAATTTGGCTAAAATTTGTCCACGGCGGTCTTCAATTGGCCGCGACGTATCGTCGCGCGTCGCACAGATTCTGATACGGGGCTAAAGCTTAGCCCATTTTCTAACTTTACTTGTGGGCATCTATCACAGAAAGTTCGGCTATTATAGCCTTTTTGAACGATGTTGAAAAGGCCAATTTAATTGCTGTGAATAGGTAAGGGGGAGAGATGAGAGGCTTTCGTTTATGTGCAAGTAGGAAGAGTTCGCTACATGTATTGTATCATGTATTGTATAGGGGTGGATGAATATTTTGTTGGGGAAAGCCCGCCTACATTTTCAATCACATACAAGTGTTTCTTTTTTTTCATGTATTGTTAGAAATGAATTTGTCTCCCCCACACCTTCTAAAAAAAAAAGCAGATTCAAAGCCTGCATTGCACTTTTTCTTTCTTTTTTTTAATTGAATTATGTCAGAGTTCAAATAAAAAAAAATGGAGAGAAAGAGGTCTGACCATGCCATTCACATCACACTGCATCACCCTCTCCTCAACTTCATACTCAGTGTTGTAACTGCGTATATGTAGGTGAATATTCTTCGACTGTGCTTTATTTAATTGTGTATTTCTTTTAATTTACGTATAGTCTTTTGCAGTCACAGCTTTCTTAAACCGGTATTGTTGCTACTGGGTAAATAAAATAAGAGCACTCCTTTTCAATCTACAGTCTATTAACCTGTTTTTCCTTTCTTTTAGTACATGACATCTTGCCGCTCATTTTCAAATCACCAGGAGTTGAATTCCATGCTAAGCAATTATACCGGTTACTAAATAAATGCATAGAATTTTATGTCTCGTATGTCACACAGCCTGCTGCAAATTCAGGGTAAGCATGTTTTTAATGAATTTAACGAATTTTTAACGAGTGGTCCAGAGGGTTTTGTTTTGAATATTTTCCATTCAGAAGTTTTCATGCATCATGCTTTTATTTTATATTTGCATGGTGAGAAAAAGTGTTATATTAGCGTACCATTTCTCAATAAATAGTAAACTATGACCTTTTTATCCCCCCCTTCATCATCCTCCCCTTCGTGTACACACACTCGCACCCTGTTAACGTATTTCAACACGTATGAAGCACATAATAAGATAAACAGTATTTTTCGCTTGACCCTTTGCCTCGTGATGTGTTGTTTATTATTTGCCTACGTTAATTTTTAGTGTGGAGGCGGATAAACCAGTTGTTTTCCTTTCCTGTTTGGTTGCCATTAGGTCGCTGCTAAAATTTGCAATTTCAGGTCCACTGCTCCTCCTGTCATTCCGGGCTTACAAGAAAGTGAAGCTGTTATTATTTCCCCATGGGACCAACTCGCTGACATTTTTCATTCAGTAGGACAGAAATTAAAATGGGACTTGAAAGATGTGTTTGTGTCTGCAAGGTAAGGATGTCTTTTCTGTTAAATTTGAAATATCAGCAAAAGCTTTTTTGGTCCATAGTACTGTATTGTAGTTTTAATAAATCCTACCATACACCTAAAATGATGAATGAGCTGTCAATGTTTTTTGTTGATTTTCACACTGGTTTAGGGCAATTTCTTTTATATTTTGATTCAACCTGTTTCACGTCACGTAACGTAACCACTCATTCTGTACATGTCCATTTCTTAGCGCACAAATTGGTACAGAATGAGTAGCAGAGCTAATTTGCGTATTAGCCTCAGCCTAAGTTGATCTAACGGACATTGGCTCGCCCACTCATACTAACCCATGTACTATTGCGCAGCTAAGGTGGGAAAATGCTTGAAACTGTCGTTTTATAACCAAGAACTGGATTAGGTAGAGAACTCTTGTGCTGAGTGGTTTTCTGGTTGGGCCTTGAATCTGACCAGGGTAAATAAAAGCTAAGGGCTGCCCGCGTGTCTATTCTCGTCAATTTCTTGTTGTTCAGAATTACCGTCCAAATATAATCAAAAATTGTCAAGATTATTCCGTAATAAACAAGGTTTAAGTACTTCAAGTTTGGCTTTTACGTTGGAGACTGAGGCTGCACCGATACCAATACATGGTCTGATCAGTTCCTAAAGTTTGTGGTATTGGTATCAGCAACTTTTGCTGAAATATCGGTAACTCTGGAACCGTTTGAGATTGCAACATGCGGTTTGCGGCGTTTTGTTCAGGGAATCTCTGAATATCTTCTTAGCTATCTTTTAACTGTTGAGTATGATTTAAGATTTTTGTTATTGTAATCATTATTGAAGTTTTGAAAAAAAAAAACCTACACCGTTTATAACAAATTAGGGGTTGTAGTCTCCTGTAATAAATAAATATGATGCTAAGGAGGTATCAGTGCAGATCGAATGATCCAAACATATTGATGCAGCCTTAGGTATTATTGCAACATTGTTATTGTTCATTTGATATAGTAAAGAACACCAATGGCAAAGAATACAGACCTTTTGTCAGGCTTTACTAGCCGGTTCAGAAGATTTCACACTCTATTATAAACAAGTGTTCTTCTGCACGGCAATTCTATTTCTTCAATGTCTACATGAATACACCAGTAAAGTGGATCCAGAACAATTTACAGGTAGTTGAAAAGAGCTAAAACATGCACATGGCATTTGTTTAGTTCCTGTTTTAACGTTAGGATGCTAAAGTCTTCATATTGTTGTTACAGTGAATACAGGCAGTAGTCCGTTGCCTTCTTTAGTTTTGATTGAAGGATTCCGGAATTCTGTTAACGACCCCTGTGAACAGTTAAGTTCCATGTTACAGAGCTTTCTTTGGCGATATGCAGCTACAATAGTTGAATTTTTTTAATTGTTATGTTATTCTTGTTTGCAAGTGCTTTATAGTTGCTTTTCTGTTTTTGTAGGCCGAAATCCAAAAGACGACGAGGTGATAGCGAGGTTCGTTATTTGTGGCTGTTCACTTATTATTCAATCACGACATTGTTATTTTAATTATTTTAAATGATAATTGCATGATGTAAATTTAGGTTTGTCGCAGCAGCTAAGTAGCTTTCCTTGTACACAACTAAAGAACAATATTCACCCCATTATTAAGAGGGGAAAGCCAAACTGGCTTGGTTAATAATAAAGAAATACGGACACAAGCCAATTTCTGTTGCCTTTTCAACGTATATGTCAGACTGCCTGAGCATGAATTGGAACTCACAGCACTTGAAACGAAAGGCCAATGTTTTTAATTAACCGAGGGTCGTTAATTCTATTCCTCTGATGCAATCTCATTTTTACTGAAGTTCAAAATGCAACAAAACTTTTATTCTGTATTTATTCTGTATGGGAAGTACAGTGTCCTTTGTTTGAATTGAAGAACAGCTTGCTCTTCTTGCTCCAAATGTTCATCATGTAGAAGGGTAGAGAATTTTGGGGAAGGATTTAATTACATCTCGTCTTAGAGCTTGGCCCCGTTGTTGCAAGTGGTTGAATTTGTGGAGAGTATGGGCAATTCCTTGGATGTTGGAACTTTACCACTGTGGTTCTGGAAAGTAAGAAATAGATACCTCTGGTACGCCAGTAGTTGTGTGTTGGCAAGCCAGTCGAGGTAGGATGCATATTTCAGCCCTATGACAAGTTCCCAAGCCTATTAGGCTTTCTGTTTCCTGATTACTTGATTTAATGCTGTGTGTTTTTGTTTGTCCTTTGTTCACTTAGTGGCGGTGGACAAAGCATCTTACCAGTGGTGATCAGAAATGTACGTTTAGGAAACGCTGCCTATAGCTGTTTTGAGCTAAAACGGGCTAATACTCTAAAAAGGGCTGTTACTGTATTATGGCTGAGCATTAGAGCTTCAGCAATTTTATTTCAAGGGTCGTGGATTCAATTCTCACCCAGTCTGACAAGTTCAAGGAAAACTGAAAAAAGTTTGCTTCAGTTTTTGTTTAATGTTTAATTGCTGTTACGTGTATGAATTGTTGCATTGTAACATTTATTGTTTACAGAAAGATGATAATGTTCCTGGAATGCACGTTAGTAAAATTGCACAGTCGTCATCAAGTATTATCATACAGAATTTTCTCACAGCTTCACGATGCTGGGAATTACTTCACAGCATTGAATTTCTGGAAAGAGGTAATGAAAAAGGTTGTACAAAGTTGCCTTGTTAAGCAAAGGTGGTGCTCTATAATATGTATTATCATATTTTCAGATTTTAAACGTCTGAGCCAGCAGCTTCGAATGGACGCCTGGCCTTGGTATATCAATTTTCAACTGGACTGCCTGACGTACAAGGTAAACAATCATAAGCAAGTATTAATTTGATTCCGTGTATGATAAAAAACGTTTGTTCTTACAACCTTGCTGATGGCTTTTATGAACCAAACTAAAAAAAAAGAGATGTGGCGCGAACGTTAAAAAATACCAAGGGACGAAGCAGTCTTTTGATGAAGACAGATGCGTAACGAGTTATCATCATTGCCGTCGGAAATACTATCGAAAATTCGCAAAATACAGTTAGTATTTATTTTTTGAGAATGAGTGTAACGGTGTTAAATCGTAAAGCTCTGATGAGAACTCTCGAAGTAACGATCGAAAATTTCGTATAAAGAAGTCTCCTCTACTTTTACATTTTCCCTCGTAACTTCTGAATGGTTAAAGATAGGAACTCGTAGTTTAGACCATCAGAAAGTTCACGAAAAAAAACTTCGAAATGGTATATTCAAACATCAAAATCCATCCATTAAAAATGGAAATACGTTCAGTACATTATTTTTCTTTCAAAAGGCTGAACTTAAAACCGAGCCAAACGCCCTCTGAGGTTCTTCCGAAACGACCCACATGTGTACGAACCGTACACACACTTCTGAAGACAGTTCGGTATCTTCAATGCACAGAAACCTTAACAAAATGTTCAAAAAGTGTCTGGCGAGGGAGACGACGACACCTTTCAAAGCGACTGATGGCTCCATCCAGGGTCAGTCGATAATCCATCCAGAATCAGTCGATAAACCGTGCCTCTCGCATGCTCACAATTCCGTAAAAATCAACCACCTTTGCGAGCTGCTCGATGGTTCGATCCCACAATCCCTCAGCAAAGCCCTCAGTCGACGTTTTGAACGAAAGGTGAAAAAAGTAAGTTTACATAATAGGAACATCTGCTGCATAATAAATGTGCACAAGCAAGTATTAAAAGTAGTTCATTGGACTCTTAACTCTCGTTTTGCCTTTGGACTGCTGTATTACAGCTCTATGGAGTGTTCTGTGTTTTGGCAGTACCAAACTGTGTACAGCAGCGAACGGTTCGTTTTGCACATTGTGGCGTTTTGGAAGAACCTGGAAGTCTGACCACGTTCGGTTAGGTACGCCTTAGTAAATAACTTAAGAACGTCTCATGCTATCGATTTAACATTAGCACCATTCAAAAGCTGTCGTAAAAACGGTTAAAACCATGATTTAAACGTAAAAAAGAGTCACGTTTTTCACGAAATTACAGAAAAATGAGGTTTCGCTGATATTGCTAGCCGATACCAGTATTGGTGCAGCCCTGCTAATCCACATATATATATATGTATACATAATAAGCTTATTTGGGATGAGATGTACAGCAAACTCGTGCGCTAGGCAGCATACAAGGGGCCGCTCTAAGTTTCGACAGCCAATGAAAACTGCTGAAATGAGGTGTACTGCAGGCAATGCCTGCTACCAGGGACTGCTAAAGGCAGCATCGTAAAGCATGCAGACCACACAATGGGGGGGAGTACCGAGAGGCGGCCGTTTCATTTCATGCTGCCCAGTATAGTATTTAGCTAAATCGACTACGCCGGGTACAGGTAGTTAATCTTAAATTGCGAGGTACTTTAAGGAAGGGGAAGGTAAAAACTGAAAAGCGGAAAGAGTGAAAAGCTTGAAGGACAGAAACACACGCAGAAATTGTATCATGTTCGTCAGAATTATGTACAAACATGCGTGTCTATTTATTGTGCCTTTCCATAGGTGGAAATGTCGTGAGTCGGTTCTTCTTTTTTTTTTTTAGGGTTTGTACCAAGAAGCAATTGGTAGATTACAGAAACTAGAAGGTTACAGTTCGCCTGCATTCCAGGTTGGTATTTTAACATAGTATTTTTTTTTATGTATCACTCACACCGATTGTTAAATGTTGTGGTGAAATCCAAACAAGTAATAGCATATATCAATTGTCTTTATGTAATACAAACAATAATTTTATCAGCTAAGAACTTCATTGAATTCTATCTGCTTGATTCCTAACAGACCACCTCATCTTCACCTTTTCTTATCATACATATCTGCAATCATACACATATTATGAGGTAAAGGGTTAACAAAGCAATTAGCATTAAAGACTGGTCTTATGAGTATACAAGATACAATAACATAACATAAAAAGATTGTACCAAAAATCAACAACTTGAGAGTTGGGTTGGGACACTACCAAGTCAAATGGCGAGCAAGCGTGGCTTTGCAAGCATTCAAGCTTGTAGCACAACACTGTCATGGTTCCCTAACTTGCTATTGTATAATTTATTACTGAAAACGTCACACCGCTTACTGTGAAAATTCATCTTACTTTGAAGAAATCACTGAAAACACGCTTATTTTCACAAAGTCTAGATATCACACTACCTATCTTCGCAAATTTTCGACGATCAGCGTCTCTGGAGATGGCAATGAAAATAAACGTTTTTCTTATTGAAATATGATCCACTTTAGCAGGGGTCCGGCGAAACCAGATTGGTGGTCTGGGGGAGCGCTGCTTAAGTGTTTCTTCATTACAGATGGGGCGTGCCTAACAGAGCCCCGAAAGCCGACGCATTTTACATTATTTGAGGGCCTATTTCCGGCTTCTCGAGACACGTTTGAACCACATTGTTAAGCAAATTTTGGATGTTTTTCGAAAACATTTTTAGCACGAGAGGTCGTAAAAACCTGATTGTGATCAAAACTCTGTTTTCTTTTATATATTTTATTTTGTTGCACGTGTATTGTAGGATAGCTGATATTGTTGTCGATTGTAGTTGAATGATGTGCGTAGGGCATCTATTGTTGATGACCAGTACGTTGTTGTATGCTTTGAATCATGGCTACAGAAGTGAAACGTGGGTAGCAATTTTTGCTAAGCCCGGGCCTCTAAAACTACTAAATAAATATGTTCGAACTACAAAATATGCATCATTCTTTCAACCAATCCACGATCTTCTTCATATTTACAAATTACATTAACTGGCAAATTTAAAAAAAAAATTAATTTAACGTTAACGAATACTTATAATTTAGGTTTGAAAAGTATTGTTGCTTAGTTTTCCTTAAAAGGACATACATCCTTCCGGCCTGTCGTGCGACCCGATGAGATTGCAGGTGGCAACATTTATACAGGTTAGCGTTAATGTCGCCAAATCACCTCGCACGAAAGAAAAAAAACAAGAAAATGAATGTGTTGGCAACATTTCCATACGTTTCAACTAATGTCACAAAACTGAGTCATGCAGGAAAGCCAAAATGGATTTATGTTCCTTTAATTAACTGAGAATTAGTTTTAAATCATGGTGGTGATGCGCTACGAGAAAAAGCGCTACTAGCAAATTAAACCGCCAAGTATTCTTCAATTTTAATTCTTTGCTCGGTTTTTATGGAATTAATTGTTATCAGACTTCAACTGACGAAAACTTGGAGGGAAAGTTTTTTCTGTACAAATTTTGCTGACGTTTCGGCTATAACTATAGCAAGAACACATAGTTGAACCTCAAAGGTATACGGCCACTTGTGAACACAGTGAAGTTTTTTTTTTTTAGTTCTGTATTGGTTAGACACTGAAGTTGAGTTTGCGTCCTCTTGGTTGGGAGGCTGGGACTCTTGACCACTGAGCTGCTATTGCTCCGTATGTGTGGGGTGTGTTTGACCCCTCACAAACTTCGCGTTGTGTGTTGGGCTTTTAAAATTGGGCCGTCTCCTTTTAGAGATAACTGGTAAGGCGTTGGCATCCCAAACATGTCTCATAACTAAGATGTCTGTTAAATCATGGCGTTGACAATCTAAGGCAGCAAATCAATTTTCAGTTTAGCAACTTACTATACACGATTTTCGCTCAGTTCATTGGTATCATGAATTCAAGCTAGAATCTTTAACAAGTTTAGCTTTATACATATTTAGTTAACTTTTCTGCATTAACTAAGACAGCTCTTAAATATTATGGAGGTGATGAGGTAGCAACAGTAGGACTACTGGCAAACAAAGCAGCAACTGTATTTTGACCTTTTTCCCACGAATTTTATGTCGTCGTGTAGATATCGCCTTCCGGCTGGTCCCCGATATTCAGGGTTCTTCAATACTGTTTATTCCTCAGACTGCAATACTGCATACCATGAGCTGAGTCTAACATGACCGTCAACTTGACACTATCGCATATATCACAAAGTGACAACTTGCATCACTCCCCATGCTAGCAACAGATCGCCATTGTGGTATGTTCGGTTAACCTGAGCACTTTACAAAATCACGCTGCATACTACCTTTTTTTTTAAAGCGAACCACGCTCTCACCAGTTACATAAATATATTTTATTTGAATCACACTGACATGATAACTTGCAAGGGTCAAACGTTTTTATTTGTATTTTGTAACAAATTTCTTTAGCAGACGAACTTCATATGATCTAGATATCTCACAACAATGCAAAATCAGCTCAGGTAGAGCCTCCATCCAGGAAATAAGTAAAAATGCAGTGTTCACCTGGGTTATTGTATTAATCCCAACAACCATCCGTGCTGTATAATGTATGTATAGTCTGTATGCTGAGCATTCTGAATCGAAAGTGAGACTCTGTCTGTCACCATCCAGCAACAACAAGTCTATCGCGAACAAACATAAGTAGAAGCCAAAGTAGATGATTTGCTAGACTGATAGGTATTGGCTTGACTTTACAAAGTCTTAATATACAACTGTAAATATTATCGCTCATTAACAGTTTCGCCACCTTGTTATAAATGTAACTACTGTAAGTAGAACCAAAATAAGCCACATGATAGCGTAACAAAGGATGATGCCGGTAACAAAATTAAAACAGAGAAAAATATTCCGTCCAAACTGCTGAGCTTGGCCTGGATATCATTCCAGTTATTATGTATTGTGTACTACAGCTGGGTGCTATAGGATAATGAGTAAATCACATAGAACTTCATACGTAAGAAATTAACAGATTACTAGCGTTAACAGAGGAAGCTAAGTTGACAGAGTCCGCACTTGCTCCAAATCTTCGGTTTTCTGTAATAGCAGTAGCCTGGCTGCATGTGATTCTTTGCTGTGAAATGCATCCTAGCCTTAATGTCCTAAATAGTATGCAGTTTGTATAATCTGCCTGAGTACATATTTCTTTCTGAAATCACAGCTAGTAGGCTGTGGACCCATCATTGGTTCCTCCACTACATGCCACAATAAAGTGCTTTGTTCGTACTTTGTACAGCACTCCGTAGTGTAGCCTGTAGTAAGAGCGTGGTCAGTTCTAGGGTAAACAAGCTTGATGGTTATGCATGGTATGTCTTGCAAGAATACACTGTTTTTATGCATCCATGCTACACCACTGCCAGTTTTGTTCACAGCCATGATTTAATTCCAATTGATTTTTATTCCATTCAAATTGAACGAATATGGAAACAGTTTTATTTTAAATCCACAATGGCTTTGTGACAGTGGACTCCTCATAGCTGAATCGGTGTATGTTGCGCTGTTTCTGTGGGTTACATTTTTCTCATGTGCATTAAGCAAGGTAAAGAGTATTTCCACTGTTAAAACGTTAAAAAATTTGTGTGCTTCTCCTTTAGGAGTACTGGATAACAAATTGGTTCTTTACCTCCAACCAATAAATTCTATAGAAGTTTTACTTCTGTTAATGTCACAGTACAACATTTTACCGATTTTTCTTTGTATGGTTTCAGCATAAAATTCTGTTGCGAATGGCGAGCTGTTTTCTAGGACTTGGTATGAATTCGGTAAATATTAATATGCTATGTGTCATAATAATATGTTCTACTGTAATCATTTTTCGATCTCTTATGTTTTGAATAATTATGGTACAGGCAGCCTGTGAAAGAATTTTGTCCATTGTTGCTTCATTGCCGAAAAGGCCATCCAATATCGCCTACAGTTCTCAACACAGCACATTTTTACAAACACATGGCACTGGTATGTAACTACTGTATGGTGTATGTAATAAACGGAAACAACCTTCACTACTTCACACAAATTGATGTATTGTTTCAGGACGTCAGCTTTACTTCATTAACTACGATAGGCAAGAAGTGCTTCACTTTTGCGTGAAGTTAATACTAATGTGCTTCAAAGTAAGTAATAGTGTTGAACAGTATTTTGTCGGACCGTTTTGTCTTCAGCCGACTGTAGCAGACTCGTTAGAAGGAATCTTAGTATGAAATTTCTACCTGTAGTGAACGGTTTTTAACTATCCAGTTAGCCACCTTTTCATCTGTTCATATAATAAAAATCACTCTGTATAAAAAACATCGCTGTATAAAAATAACTGTATAAAAAACATCGCTGTATAAGCAACAAACAGCTCCACAAAACGAGCATTTTTTGAGCATTTTAAAGGTGCATTGTATTTAGGTACAAAAGACAACAAAGGCAAATCCAAACAACATAAAATGACTACCACCAAAATTCAACGACGAGTCGAGATGTGACACTAAACAAAGAAATGACGGTCGTGGCTTTGCAAGCATTTTGACACAACCAGTGTCATGGGGAAAACCGTTCCATAGGTTCTTCCTGTAGTTGCAGAAGGAACTACTACAAGGCGATCATAGGGTTTATGAAGTTTGTGAGGGTGACCTGTAGTTGGCCGCCTAGGTTCCGCAAACAATTTGTGCTTGGGAGTCTATCATCGTAAGTTTGTAAAATATTACCTCGAAGCCTGTTGGTTTCAAGATTTTGTATGTTCATCACGCACAAACACTTTTGATGAGGGAAATTACGCAGGCACGGGACCAATTGATAGCCCATCTGTGAACTGCTTCAAGAACGATCTTTTCTTTGGCCAAGTAAGGGGCCCAAGCCTCTATATAGAAATCACGATGGAACATACAGCATAAGCATGACATGAACACTGAAGGAGAAATTTCGCCTAATCTGTCCAGGACTTTCATTGCAGGTGCAGTGCACTGGGTACTACGTTAGTGGTTTCAACGATGACAGTAAGAGTCCTAATCTGGTTAGCATGTTTGAGGGGTGCATTTGTTGAGATGGTGGGTATGATCTGGTTATTCTAGCCTAAGTGAAGGATTACACACAGAGTTTGAATAGTTGAAGTTTCGTTGGATGGCAAGACGTCAGCGCAAGGTGGTGATAACCCTCGGGAAAATCATTAATACGAAAAAGTAAAAAAAGGGTCAAGCACAGTGCCCTCAGGTATCCCACTAATAACACCTATCCATGTTTAATGGGCACCATCAATAGACACACTGGCGACAGTTCGTGAAAACACTTTTAATCACTATATAATTCCACTATGATTACCAATTGGCCATTAACAAGCACAACCCCAGACTGGCTTTATCAAGCTAAAAAGCAGAAACTAATGCTAGATTTCAAGTGACCATTAGCCATCAGTCATTGTAATCTATGGTCCCCACCCCAGTCATCCACAACTCGAATCCAACCCTGGTTAGCATGGCACAGCATGTCGGTTTACGTAATTTTTTTTCCCAGTGTACTCCACAGTAGGTTGTTCATTGTTAAGTGGAGATGTTTAATTTGAGTTTTTGTCAGTATCTTATTGGCCTGCCCTGAACACCAAATTTTTAAACGAACCGAGCCGAGCACCGAACAAAAATTTACCAAACTATCAATCTGTAAAAACAAGTTGGTTCTCAAAGATTCATATTTTCCAAAGTACAAGTTTGTCAACAAATGCTGTTCAGTCCTTATAAAAAGTGAACAGATGTGGAAACGAATTGCCATTCAGCACTGCCAGGATAAAACAATACAACTTATGAATGTCCAAGACCCTGCATTTAAACAAATTAATAAAATTGAGTGAAAAACTGGAGACGAACCGGTACCGGCTCCGGTCGACCCCTAGTATCAATAGTAACCTTAGTAATGCATAAAACAATCCCTCAATTGTTCAAACCATCTAGAAAATATTCATAAATTTGCTGTTTTTTTTTAGACAAGGGAGTAAAAATCGAGCTGGCTTTATTTCTATTTTCGGTATCACTTTGTCACGTGACGTCGCTCCCCAACCCAGGACCTCTGCCCTTGGCAGCAGGCTCCCAGAAGGAGTGAGCGCACACAGAGGACGGAACCCCGATTGCTCGCCAATAAACCTTGAAGTTGACCAAGTATGTGTTGTGGTTTCGTGGTCTCACTGACCCTGGCTGGACAGAACCCAACAACTACTTTGCGAAATTTTTATTCAGTAGTCGACAACATTCTAGCAAAATTTAAACACTAAGGAACGAACTGAAACGTTGTACTGTATTTCTTTCTTTCGCATTTAATTAGATAATACAAACTATTCGATTGTCTGCACACCTCGTTGCCAATGTTATTTTCTCCAAAATTTACTTAAAAGATTTCAGAATAATAATTTTTTTTTAAAAACTTTTCAGGAAAGAGCATTGCGGCCGGGTGTTCAGGATGACTTAGCACTGGGTCATTTGATTGTTCTTTTGCAATATGATTGGCCGCACACTGAACCTATCTTTAACCAAGCTATTGACAAAATTAAAGAGCAAGGGAGCTTCGTATACAATCTGTTTTTCCATTATATTATCAGTATCCTTTTTGCAGTGTAGTATTTGGTGTAAATTGGATTTAAAATTCCCTCGTCTGCAACCCATTTAAGTATTATATTCTTTAACGTTGCAAAGATATTGATATGCTGGAAGAATTTGCGTATTTATCAAATGTCGCTGGTGGGAATATCAACTTGGACCTACTACAAGTTTCTACTACGCAGATAGCTAAGTATGTAAATCTTTTGTTTTGACTGATTAGTTAAATCTGTCAACGACTATCAACTGTATGCTTTTCATTCAGCTTAGGTCTCACGAAGAAAGTTGTACATTTGAGGTGCCTTCGAAAATTCACCTCCGTTACTCGATTCACCCTGTTGCATATACCAAGCATGTTGATCGTGTGAGATTTCGCATCATAATTCATTGATCTGGATATTAGACAGTTACTTGTACATTACATACAGCACTCATATTACGTTAATAAACCATTTGAGCAAACAAACTAAGTTTGTTGAGGATAACTGAGGAGGACATTGCAAATGACTGTACTATACCAATCAAAAGCAAGTTACAAACAAAGAGGGGGTGGGGTACTGCATTTATTTGTGTTAAAATCATTGTGCGACGTTGGTGAGTTTATGTTGCGTTTCGGTGCTACAATTCTACAAATTAGCTTCAGATAACCATGATAAAGCTTCTGCGTATCTTAGTAGCAAGTATTTAAATAACCTGTGTTGCTCGCCAAATAATGCCATCTGAGCATCGATGCAAAGATGATGCATTGTGTCTGCCAATTTGGTTATTTACCTTTTAGCATGATCCAACCGGGTTAATTTTCGAAGGCAGCCTTGGTTTACAGGATAATTATAGTCAACCATAATAGCAATCCCAGTGGTAAATTCAATCTGGCCAAATTTTGACCAATTTAAATACCTGGTGCTTAAATTTTGAACCAGAGACAATTTATTTTGCTTTGCCAAGTGCGTTACCATTATTTCCCTCCTAACAGTACAATATGCTTTCTAGGCAACGCACAGTAACCCGTGGAGTGAACAAAGGTGCCAAGGAAGACTTTCGGTCAGCAATGGAACGTCAAGTTTGTCGCTGTGAAGAAAGTCTAGATCATTTGCTTGTTCAGTTTTTAACTCAAGAGCGAGAGGTGCTACAGCTTTGTCATGCAAATCCCGAATATGCTTTGTAATTTATTTTGTTAAATTAAGTCACTAACTGACGATATATTTCTTCTGTGAAGAAGTACTGATCTGCTTTAAACTTTTACCAACTTAATAAACATTTATTGCCTTCTTGTACATTAGAGTTATCTACAACTGTATGTGTTCTGTAGTGATGATCAACCCAAAACAAAACTTGTTGAAGCTTCCTGTCCTGCTAAGCTTTTTCGCCATTTGAAGTTTTGATATCAAACACCATAATCCCACCAATTATGGTATTGCGTTAATACTGCATAATTTTCAGATACTCTTCCTAACATTGTAAGTCTTCGTTAGTCAGTGGTCTTGGCGGGAATCATTATTCAAAGGGCGTGTTTCTAATCTAGAGGGAAGAGTGAGTTGGATTCCTCTAAGCCACACCCCTCAACGTCACCAAAACCGATCAGTTTAGAAACACCACTGCTTCACTTGTCGTTCTCAACATTAGAAAAATTAGCAATAATCGCTGCCACATCTATTTTCAGCAAGAGAAATGTTATTAGGAACATAATACAAATGGTTATTAATCTATGTTTAATTGGAATTTGTTTCTAAATTTAGACATTTTCCATATCTCACTTCCTACAGTTTAGAAACACGACCATCTCAGCTACTAATACGTGACGGCAGCCATGTTGGATCAGTAAGTGAGCGAGAAAAAACTTGCCTCACTTTCCTCAGCAACATCTCAGTTCCATGACGTCACGCCTACGTAAAGTGGGAGGAGTTTGGATCAGTCTCTTCCTCACTTCCCTCAGACATCCCTCTAGTTTAGAAACAGCATCATTAACATTTTTGGGGAGCTCATCACATCTTTTGTATTGTTTTGCGGTTCGTTTGGATCAGCGATAAGGTCTCCAATTTTTTTTATGTTTTTTTGCATGAGAACATTTAAGTTAGTCAAAATCTTCGATAGGATATCTACAGAACTATTATTGTTTAGCCATGGGAAAATTGTTGTTTGAAGCCAGAGATGTTGTTCACGATTGTTGTTCTGGTTTGTAGCAAAAAGGTAACTCTTTCCTTAAAATAGTATTGAGATTGATTGGTAACTTAACTTCCAACACTTTGCCTTACCTCCTAACCAAAAAAAGGCACATCATACAGTAAAAACTTTAGGTTATTGCTAAATTTCAACTTTCCGCGCAACATATATTTTATTTTTATGAAATTAGCTAGTAACTCCTAGCAGCAGCAGTACCTCCCCTAGTTAGAAAAATACCAACATTAATGACACCTTTACTTATTAAAAAAAAAAAAAATTGTGTCGCTGTGTTATTACTTCCTCAAATACCTGAAAGCAGACAAACTGTTAAACACAAATGTCTAAATAAAGAATAAATCACGGTAAAGGGTTAACCAGGCAAGCAGTCTGCATTAAATGTTGGCCCTGTGAGAATACAAGCTACACTCAACTGAGAAAGAAAGAAAAGATAATTGCTCCTATTGGGACTCGAACCTAGAATTCCCACATACTCTAGTTGTCATTGAATCCTGCTGGTGACACACTAGCATGTCGTAATGCGGCGTTAATGTTAAACTAGCGGAGTCGCTCGCTCATTCCGCGTCGTCTCGCTGCGCTCGAGGAGATTTCTTGCTGCTACACTTATGATACAGACAGACCTTTCACAAAAAAACGATCAAGCGATTTATAAGAGTGTAGAATGAGATATCGGTTATCTCGAAAGAATGACAATATTTTTTTTACGTCCAAGGAGTCGAGCAAAAAGATCAAGCAATTTATCAGAAAAGCGCTGTTTCTGATGTCAAACGCTGATTTTCATTCGGTTCGTTCACTCAATCAGCGTAAACATTTCCTCAGAAACGTGACTGAATCAATGTAACCACCAAGAACCATACATCACTTGTAATTTGTGTTGGTATACACTTTATATGGGTTTTCTTGTTTTACTTATTTTAAGAATATTGTTCTTTACGTCCTGCTCAGTACAGATTTTTCCAAGGGCGTCTTATCACTTTACTTTCTGATGATCCCTCACTTGGAGAAACATCTGCAGAACGTCAGATGTAATCTCCTACGATAAAGCAAAGCGAGACACACATTGAAAGGGTTTATTTTATGTGGAAATCTCTCGCTTTGCTCTTTCAATCCACGCGCCTCCGTGCTTCAGAAACATGAATGTTTGACACCCTTTTAAAACCAAATCTATTGTTTTGATTTTCCCATGCATCAATTCATCAATTCATTGGTTAATACAAAACCAATTGATACAAAAAAAATCCCGACCTGTTGCAAAATACGTCGTCCGTGCATCCTTTTCCAGATCATCTCGCTTCGCTCGAGGAGGTTTTCATGAACAAACTATGACGTCATGAACGAACATGAAGAGGGTTAAAAAAAAACTTTGACGTTAGTTTTTCAGGGTTTTTCGCTTCTTTGAGGGTGATAATATCAAGTTACAGCGATGAAAATAGGCCTATTAAAAGCGAAATTTAATTATCTTTCGTTTGGTCCTACTCCCATATTTGTAGGTGCCTTGGTTCCGGAGGAGTAGAGGTACAAACACGCACGCACGCACGCACGCACGCACGCACATCATATGATTTTAATGATGTAGATATTCGACTATACATTGGCATCGTATAACATTTTTTTCAAAGTTTGTAAAATTGTCAGGTTTTCCAGGAAAACAAACTTCAACAGTAATTAAAAACCCTTTAATTGGATTGTCTGACAAATATTGCATGAATACTGTACTTGTGAGAACCTAAGGTGCCATGAAATCTAGGGCACACCCTATTTTACAGAATACAATCTTTAAATCTAATGCGTAATGATTTTCGTGTAGTTGTGAACAGCAATTTTTTTTATCCCACGTGGATGCTAATCAAGCTTTGGCTTTACCAGCTTTATTTAGTTGGTGTTTTGGGGATTGATTGTTGCTCTATGGTAAATAACTTAGGATACCAACTTTTATTAGTACTATTGAAATTGAAATGATTAAAATTTCAGTAAGTCTTGCTGCAGTTTATTACAAAAAAAAATGATGCATTAGGTTCAGCATATACCAAATACTGGATCGGATCGCTTGCCGATATTTGTGGTATCGAATCGGCAGCATAACACCACAGCGTCTTTTGCTGAAATAACGGTAACTCTGGAACCTTTTGAGATAACGGCATGTTGTTTGCAGCATTTTCCCCAGGAAATCACCGAGTATTTTCCTAGCTGTCTTTTAATTGTTGGTTATTATTTTTACAATTTTTTAGTTTAATTATTGGGAACTTTTGAACAAAATGACACCATTGATAAAATATTGGGATTAAATTTTGCGTATCGGTACCAGTGAAAAGTTTAATATTGGATCGGTAATATCAAGTTGAAAATACGGTAGCGATTATTACTCTGAAAGTTCATTTCAAAATTTCAGGAAACTATTACACACAATTTCAGAACACAAATACTATACCAGTATTCTGCAAATTTTCGACAGACTGGCCACACGTCTGTTTCATCGGGCACTACGATTGCTAAAACTTTTTCCTATGGCAGCGGAATCACTTTTTGAACCTCGCGCTCGCTGCTCGCTGCTGGCCCGGGCCTCCCGTATTTGTTGGGCACGTTGTTGTTCCAACAATTGGACAGCAGCTCGTTAAATTCTTCTCTCAGGAGAAAACGGATTCCCGGGTTTGCAGAGCCTTGTGGATTCATGAATGTTGCGTTATTTTTCACGTGCTGTTGGATCGCCAGCGATTCCAGTCCACGAAGGTCTTTCGATAGACCAATGATTCCAATGGTCCATCGTGATTCCAATGTCGTAGGAAAAAGTTTTAGCAATCGTAGTTCTTGATGAAGACAGACGTGTGGCCAGTCTGTCGAAAATTTACAGAATACTGGTATAGTATTTGTGTTCTGAAATTGTGCGTAATAGTTTCCTGAACTTTCGAAATTTTAATATGAAGTTGGTATCGGTTAAGCCTTGGTAAATACGTGTCATACATAGCAAATGGCAAAAAAATATACATGTTAGGTTAGCAAGTTCTGAAAATTTGAATAAGGCAGCTTGGTGGTTTTTTTCTCTTTTTTTTTTAATGAAAATGCAACGTGCATATGTAACGTAATGGACGGATGTTTAAAATCAAGGCAGGGGTCAAATTTCCAACTTTTGATCCGGGTGCAAATTTGCACCCAAATTCTGTTACTGGGGTGCAAAAGCAAAAACCAACACTGTGGTCCTATTTTGTAGCCATTAAAAATTCTAACATTCAGCATCTAAATAATACAGTATGTACTGTTTTCCTGCTCTTTGCTTTAAACTGACTTAACTTCACTATTCAACTGAAAAACTTATACAGATAGTTTAACCAAATATAGTAAAAAATTGAGTTTAACTTCTTTGGAAGGACTTGTGGCACAGGAAATCTAATTCCAAGCTGTTTAAAATGCCGCAAACCACAACTCTGAAGCTTGTGCGGTTCAAAAGTTATGAAAAATTCAACTTTGGTTTGCAATTTTGCACTCCAAGAGTTTCTTCTGGAGTGCAAAGTGCGATTTTGGAGTGCAATTTGCCCCTGTGCATCCAAATATTTCGACCTGTCAAGGCATGCACAGCGAATACCAAATGCTATGCATCATTGCACTGCACAATACCTTCCCCAGCTGTGAATTTGGTAAATACAAGGAGAGGCATAAATGAGAGGCCCGTATTCTGCCTTGCTCATGTTTCGCTGGGGATTGCGACCAGTTGTCGAAAGAGTGACATAACTACTTTCACCAATCTCCTAATTATGCTTTGTAGTTTTTACCAAGTAAGTACTCGTCGTACTGTTGCAATTAGTTCAGGATCCTCCAAGCTAGCTAGCTCAATGCCAGTACACATGCATGAAGGTTAGTTGACACCTGTTAGCCTTGCTTTGGTAAAGTAAGATTCTGGTGATATTGAATCAATTGGCATGGAGCCAGGAAACGAAACCTGGAGCAAAGCTAAAGCACAGACACTGCCATAGGCTGCGGACATTTAAAGACCATAACCTCCTGGTATAATGTCAGAGAAGGGTGGGCCGTGTGGCCAGAGATGGATTTCTGTTTTTTTTTTTCCTTTCTTGCTGACATTGTTGGATATTTAACATTAAATATCCAACAATGTCCCCGTGGTTAAATTAAATGTAATGCTACAATGTTGCACTTTAATAAAAGTTTACACTAACTTTTAATTAGACAAAAATTTTCCCTTCGAATTCATCAAGGCAAAAGCCGACTGTATTCCATGAATAGGTTGGACTTCTTCACCAATTCCCATGTTCGTGCTGCGTAATGAAACCTGAAACAAATAAAAACATTATTTGTCGGTAACCTTAAATATCACTTTAAGAAGTCTCCTTGGCTCTGCTTTCCGAGAAGGCTCTTCCACACGTACCCCGGTTTAGCGAAAGCGGGGATGTTAGGCGGGTTTACTAAACGTGAGCATTTTAGAATAATTTTAAAGTCACATTGCTTACTTTGAAAATTCGAGTCCATGTTTATGTTTTGTGCGCTTAGATTTCAAAGTAAACGGTAAATACCGTTCCAATATCCTTGCAAATTTTCGACAGTTAGGTTTTTCTGGAGTTGGAGGGGGTCAGAACGACTGTCTTCATCAGGCTACCACATCACCGCTTTCTTCGTCATGATCGTTCGTTTGCTTTCATTCGTCTGCATCGAAAGCCAACGAACGATCACGACGAAATAAGTGGTGATGTGGTAGCCTGATGAAGACAGTCGTTCTGAGCCCCTCCAACTCCAGAAAAACCTGACTGTCGAAAATTTGCAAGGATATTGGAACGGTAAATATCCTTTACTTTGAAATCTAAGCGTACAAAACGTAAACATTTTAGAATAAGTAAATACTAATTTTATCTTTAAAATGAATGTATTCACTTCTATCCGAAATTAACGTATTCACTTCTATACTCCCCTTTAGTTCTATGCTAACTTTGTCCAAAGGCGGTGGGTCAGCTGAACCCTTACCCAGGCTTACAAAAAGAAGGTAGCCACCTGAAGCACATCAAGAGCTGCCTTGGTCCAACGCGCAGCTGTGCGAATAGGCTGCCCACGTAGCTGCCAGCTGTAATATGTTCTCTCATGTTAGAACCACAAACAGCCTCACCAAGATCCCAAAGGAAGAGGCTGATTAGAAATTTCAATGCCCCTCATTAATAGGTGAAATGGCTCCTCAACTTAACTAGTATTCTTAACCCATGTGCGCTCATCTTAGGGGAAATCGAAAAACTACGGCTGAAGCCATACTCTTATTTCATCAAATCACCTTACTCCACATCGCATTTCCACACATCATATTTCTACATCACACCATCCTACCATCATAAACGCATAAAGTTTCAATGCAGTTACTGTCGGGGGGGGGGGGGGGGGCGCAGGGTCGGTTAACGGCGTCACTGAGTCTTTCCTCATGTAAGACAAAGGGGAGTCAGGAAGAGTTCTGGCGCGTAGCCGACACGCTTGTCGTCTTGGTTTGTATGCAAAGCATAAATCAGGTAAAGTATCTGTTTGCATGTGATGGATCTACAACTGTGTCCAGAACCTGAGTTCAATTAGGGTTGGAGCTTACTCTGGACACAGGTTTTTACCCTTGCAATTTGTCAAACACAAAAGTGTGACACTAGTTCAGTTTCTGTTTAGAAGAACAGAAGGCTGTCATTCTACTATGGCAGGCCGCAGTGGCCAATTCCTGAGGAAGAATGATTCATGCCTCAGGTAAAACAGTGAAGCTTGCAACAAGGTACGGGGGTTAAGTTTTGAACTCGATAAAATCAGAGGGAGACTCCACTGGAGAAGTTCGAATGGGTTGGACTCAAAACATGAAAGCACCATGGGAAAGTTTCAGGAGAGGCACAGGTGACGAACTCTCAAACAGTTACGCCAAAAGCTTGGACTCTCCTGGGTGTAACAGTGCGTCCGGAAGGCAAGAGTACACCTATTAGCAACTGCAAACCTGTGTAGAACTGTGTATTTATCAGTAGTTTCTCTAAGTACCATACCCAATGTTTGCAAACTCCCTACACCACCCCATGATCAACCACTTTACTGAATCCGTTATGAGTTGTAAACTTAATTTTGTGTTTGTCAGGTCCACTCGTGAACTGCCAAAAACTTCCTCGTAAAACGGTGTCAAGAATTCTCATCCTACACCATTACCATTGTTCACCCTACTTGGATCAGATTAGCATGAATCCAGTAGCACCGTAGACTTAAGCGCTCCGCACGAAAACGAATCTGTCTAGCAGGGGGGAAGGGGTTCCCTCAAAATGGATCACACCCACCGATTTCCCTAGATATAGTTATGATCAAACCATGTCGAATGCCTGTAATCCATGATAGCATGCAAGCACGAACTGTACAAAGCAGGTGTTTTAAGGTAAAGCTACATGCAGTTAACTCCCCATGTCCATTCACAACAGGCAACAGTCTAACCCCATTATCCCAGGCCAAGGTTCATATCGGGATAAGAATAAAACCTGAACGTCCTCCCCGAATGAAGCAAAGATGGGAAAACCATACTGGTATTCGAAACCTTAAAAGATTAAAACGATTCCCGGTTTAAGACTTCCCAATTTCCAGGTTTGCCGAACCGAAAAGTCTGACAAGGCAAATCAAGACCTATGAATATGAAAGAATTCGTGGAGAAGGGGGCATCTGCAACGCTGTGACGTGGTGAATGCATTTAAGCTGAGAAAATGCCCCACTCAATGCCTTCCAGTACAGCATGTGGAGATTCGCCTACAGTACCAAGACACTTGAAGTAAGCGACGGATTCGTATGGTCTAAGTTACAAGTGCCGCTTGGAGTTACTCCTGAAATGTGAACTACGATCGAACGTAAGGCATATCCCCCCTGGAAAGTGTGCACTCGGGGAGTCCAAGCATTGGTCGAAACCTGTCTACCAGTAGTCTCCAAAAATAATGTGTTAAGAAGGGATGAGCCCAAACTGTGCATACCATCTGGATGATTGAGGCCTAAAATGTGATGCATGAACCACTCAAAAGGAAATGCTAGCCGTGAAGTGTGAACCCACTGTGGAACCCGAGATGCAGCCGAGGTTGTCTGTATGATGACCCATATTGTACATGGATAGAAAGTTTCACCGAAAAAGCCAACACTTCAACCACAGGAGCCCTGGATCGAGCTAGAAGCCCCTTTACTCAAGGCAAGGGAAGACAAATGTACGAACTGGAAGGAAATTCCCACTTTGCCATCCTGAAATGATATGGGATAAACTCACTTGTTGCAAACACGACGGAAAAACCCGGAAGTCGATTCAAGAGTCTGTCACGAAAAACCAACAGCATTCCATGTTTTTTTTTTTTTTGGTTAAAAATGGCGGGTTAGCCAAGCACCACAAATGAGAGACCGAGTTACGGAAACCACTACTAAGTCAATCAATGTTTTTAATCCCCGAAAGTAAAGAAGTGCGAGACCTCACCAACAAACTATCAGGTCCACATGACAACAACTGCGAAAATCCCATCAGGGCGGGTCCACACAAAATAAGGTTCCAGGAGAGGAAGAGCAACCAATGAGAAGACAAATGAGAGAGAAAAGGGACACTAGTCTGTAGTTTCAAGGCTGTCATGTAAGAAGACACGAAGGTGTCCAGTGTAAAACTTAAAACATGACACGCTTGTTTTGAACATGTTCAAGACTAGCCTGTCTTGAACATGTCCACAAGACAGCATGTAAAAAGGATGCAAACGAGACACGCTGAGAATTGACTATAATGTGGTACACATACCGTAGTACATGCACTAGTAAAAATGAGTCGCGTCGTACTTGAACGAAAATCACAAAAGGGGTTGGTGGCACAAAAGCAACCAAGAGGAATCAGACTGTAACTGAAAAGCAGTGGGTCTAATCGAATCCTGATGCCACAAAACTAACTGGGTAAACCGGTGATAAGGAAAACTAGTTCCAAATCGGGGAAACAATGCCCTACA
>JAHWFP010208060.1:21963-60373 GCA_023313725.1 Lithobius niger | reverse complement strand
TTGTGTCTGCTGTATTCGTCAAGTATTGCCTCAAAAGACATTAGAAACGTTCTGGAAGCAAGGACTGCTAACTAACGATCGTGCTGAGAGCAGTGTAAGCACAGGGAGTTAGGGGGTATAGAGGCGAACGGAACTGAGGTAGAAGCCCCAAAATGAAATTGCTTAATTCGGTCAAAAGAAACGGTCCTATCATCACAGTCAGCTTTCTACAAAGACGAGCGGGTCCGCGGAAGATAAGGAATTCTACGAAGAGCCGTACTTCCACGACCATGACGACGACGAAGACGAAAAATAAGAAGCTATAACGTTAGTGTGGCAAAGAAAATAAAAACCGTAAGGCAACAGATAAACTACAGGGATATTTTACCGGATACCTTGGACCAGCATGACATAAAAGATGACGTCAGATCCGTGAGCGTTTTTCACCCAGCACGAGTAGTTGCCCGAGTCGGAGAGTTGAACGCTGCGGATCCACAGGCTTCCTTCGGTGTTGACCTCGAAGCGATCTGATTGGAGGAGAGGCTGGCCTCTATCTCCGGGAAGAGAGAAAAACAGTGTCAGCAATATAACAGTGAGAATCATCGTTACAAACTTCTATTGAACACGAAAGATATAATTTTTTTTTTATCTTTTCTTTTGAACATTATTTTTCTTATACACACTTGTTACTACAAAATGTTCGGCGACAAAATATTGGAAACTGCCCTTTGAAAGACACTTGTCATATAAAATGGTGAAGTTTTTGCGTTGGATTCTATTTGCTTAGATTTTTATCGAAACAATCAAATCCGGACAGGGAAAAAAAGAGTCATTGGCACACACTAAAATTGAGTTTATTGCCATCTGCACAGTATTGCGTTGTGTTGCAATATCTGATAATTAAAAGCGATACATGTATCAGATTAAGATTACCTTATTAAAAGGTTTGAGACGCTCCATTAGGAAACAGGGGTTCGTCGTCCGTCGCTCGCGCACCGCATCGATGCAGAATCTATATAATACATGATGAAAGGGTGAAGCCAGCAAAAAACCTTATCGCAGAACAATCATTTTTTTTGTATAATCACTATTATAATCAATGGAACTAGCACTGAACGTCTTTATTGTTAACGTATCTCAAGGGTGAAGTCATCCATTACGTTGTCAAGAGCGATCTGAGAAGCTCTTTAATCTTTGCTACCCCAGTCTAAGGGCGGGTTTATGCAAGGACAAATTTCTCGCTTACTAGGTTTTACTTGGTCAATACTAAATCTGCTGGCTGCTTCTCGCCTTTATCGGAAAACGCGGCTTTCGAGTTGTCTATACGTAGTAACCAGCAACAACGCGGACGCAAATCTCTTCCTCGTGCCTCCTGACGTGACGTACGAAGCGTGCAACACGACAGCGTCGACTTGTGACAACTAGAAAACAATTTTTATTGCAGTGCAAGACGACGGACAGATTTCTGAATGGCGGTATTCAATGCTTTATCTTCGATTCGACAACCCCGAAATGAACGACATGTTGGATTTTGAATTCTCGCTGCGAGTAGCTATTTATTCTACCGCCGATTGATCACTGCTAGAAGCTGTTTTTTTTAGCGAGAATAGCAAACTTTGGAAATAGTGTGAAATGGCAACAATGTTGTAGCAATGTTTAAAATGACTGTTGCACTCTGTTCTTTGTCCGTGTTGTTATTTATAATACATTTAATTTGTTGTCTATTACCGCATTCATTTAATAGAAACGGGAAATTAATCGTAAATAAACAATGGTTGCCTAGCAAATAGCTTTCGGCGAGCGAGAAGGTCTCGCTGCATAAACGAGCCCTAAGGGCGGATTTCCGCAATGACCGTTTTCTCGCTCGCTAGCTTTTACTTCGTTAGTACTAATATCTTCTGGCTGCTTCTCGCCTTTACCGAAACATGGGGCTTTGGAGTTGTCTACACGTATAGTAACCATGGCAACGACGCGAACTCGGTGTGCCTCACGACACGAAGTACGATGCTTACGGTATGACAGCGTCGATTTACGACAACAAAAAAACAATTTTTACTGCAGTACAAGACGACAGACTGATTTCTGAATGCCGTCATTTGATTGTTAATCTTCGAATCGATAACTCCGAAATGGAGGCCATGTTTGATTTTGAATTCTCGCTGCGAGCAGCTATTTATTCTACCGTTGTTTGATCACTACTAGAAGCTGCTCTTTGAGAGAGAATAGCAAATTTCCGAAATAGCGTGAAATGAGAATAATGCTGTAGCAATGTTTAAAATTACTTTGTTCTCTATCCGTGTTGTTAATTTATACCATATTTAATTTGTTGTTTATTACCACTTTCATTTAGTTGAAAGGGGAAACTAATCGTAAATAAATAACGGTTGCCTAGCAAATAGCTTTCGGCGAGCGAGAAGGTCTCGCTGTATAAACGCGACCTAACTTCCGATAATAGCCGGGGCCTTTACCTCGATGCCAAAGCACTTCTCAGATGGCTCTGGACCATGTAGTGGCACAAATAATGACTTCGAACATGCGAAAAGTTATCAAAAAAAAAAAAAAGACGTTCAGCGCGGGTTCGAGTGACGATAGTAGCGCGTAAGCGTGTAATTTAATAGCGCTCAATATGGGTACGGATTGTTCTACGATATGCCGTCTGGCTGGTTACGCTCCTTTCATTATATGCATAGAATTGGCATCCATGCGGTGCGCGAGTGACGGACGACGAGCCTCTGTTCATTAGGCGTAAAGTGTGCGCGGCGTATCTTGAGTCCTGGAAGTATTTTATGAGCGGCTACGTCTTCCTGGAGGGAGCGGCTTTAATCGACGGCCGCCATTGTTTTTGTAACCATTTTGGATATCAACAAGGCACTCTGCTACCTAAAACGTGCAATCGATTATCTGTGTTCGTTCTGCAGCGAACTCAAGAACGGCCGCGCACACTGTAGTAGCATGGAAGTATTGTGGGCGAACAGTTTTCAAAAACTACCATTAGACGTGATCAAACAACACGGTACAAATTACATTCGTATCGTTGATTTGAGTTGGCGGCATGCATAAAAATCGTTAATTCTTCACTTTTTGAGTTCATAGTTTGCATTCCTATAAACCAACATTATTTTCAGTAATTGTGACGAACCGTGATGTCGTTGTAAGATTTATTGTTACGTAATGTATATGTTTAATTTTTTTATTTTTTTATTTGGATAGAATGCAGTATACAGTACACTGCTTCCTTTTTCCTTCTGAGGACAAAAATACTCGTAGTTGCCACTGTTATTGAACTTTAATAATTTAGCGGCGGTAGCTTACTCTTGAGGCCAGTCCCGTCAACGTGTAACTGGTGTGCATCAGTGTAGACTTACTCCGTTCCAATGCACACAAGGTCAAACTGGTGGGATCGGAAGCTACGAGCAAGTCTTTTAACATATATAACAACGATCAGGGTGAACTGGTAGGGTGGGCATGAGCCAAACCCTCGAACCAGTGATGTACAGTTTAGAAACTAATCAGATGGCTTCGTGACAATTTTGTTGTGATAACAATAAGCCAGCGTCTCGGGGGCCAACTGAATATCTTATTGACCATTTCTTGCTAAGATTTTCACGCTATATCGAATTATCTTGAGTGCCCCCAGAATGCAACGCAAATCATCGATACAGTGATCTATCCGGCGAGAGCCTTGCAGATATACCAGAAGAGCGAGGACAAAATGTCGGCTAGCCCTTCGTATTCCAAACTCCGTTAAGGAAAGGCCGTAAACTAAGCTTAGAAGCCTATACTCGTACTTTCACGTGTAGCCATTGTCGCAAAATTTAAAGATGTGTTGAAGATAACTACGCAATTTACTGGACTAAGCCGTTCGACCGTAAAAGGGATCGTATTAAAGGTAGCGTGTTTAAACGGAAATTACAGCCGTAATACGCCCAAATAAGAAACATAGACGTGGGTAAAGAAGAAATAGACAGGGTGGCCCATAAAAAACGCTCCACGTGACATTTTTTGAAAAGAATTTTTGAAAAAGGTGCGTACAGGGACAACTTTTCTGGATCCAAAATTCGATCCTGATTCCGAAAAAGTGGGTCTATTTTTCGAATTTGTTTTTAAAGACTTAGAACAAAATTTTAACTTTCGTTCAGTGTAGCGCATGATGCACTGTACTGACTACCTCAAAATGTTTTTTAAGTCAAATTTGGCTAAAAAAAACAAAAAAAAACCCCGGGTTTATAGATGGAACGCACGAATTTAGGTCAGTTGACGTTGTCCCGCATGTTTACCCGTTAATAGCCCATTTGTAAAAAAAAAATAAATAAATAAGCTTTGTTAGCACCCTTCAGAACCGTGAAGGGTGGGAGAGATGATTTCAAATAAAACCGGAATAGTTTTGAAAGTCCAACATGACTTCCAATATTATGTACGATTAAGTTAAACATTAAACATTACGCAGCAGAGCGTTTTTCGGAATGATCAGGGATTGAATTTTGGATCCAGAAAAGTGGTCCCTATTTGCACTATTTTCAAAAACTCTTTTCAAAAACTAGATGTAGGTAAATAAGACACGAAATTCGTTCTGGGAGCGGTGAGTGACTGCATTCGTTTGACGTAACAGACGCGGGTTCGCGTGTAGAATGTTAAGAACACGCGGCATGAGGATTAACAAACGGCGAAAACGTTGACTACAAATTTCACTGGAATATGTGTCGGCTACGGGTGCGAATTTCGCCAGCAGTGAATTTCGGGGCCACGATTTCTCTCACCACGCTTCCAATTGGTGGCGGATTTCGGATCTATGTAATAATTCCATACGGAGGGTGTTGTGGGACTGTAGAGTGCTGCGTTTGCTTTTCCACGCGACTGTAGTTCGTGACGTCATAAAGGCAGCGTTTGAGACGTCATGCTTTACTTTAAGCGTCGAAAAGGAGCTTATTCGCCCTTGTCCAACAACCTCTATGTATATTAAAAAAAAAAGATGGCGCCGGACTTCGGAATGCACCGCAAATCCTGAGGAGCCCAGTACTACAGGACACCCTTATTAAAAAAAAAAATAATCTGACTGAATGAATGAGAATTTGCATCTCTGAATTGCAGAAAAACGTTACAAATTCACGCCAATTTCCTTAAAATACATCATCTATACAAGGATCTACCACAGACCCCGCTGGAGGTGCTTACGGCACGTACCCAGGACCCTTGATGAGAGAGGCACAAATGTCTAACCCCACGAAATTCTTTAACCTTGCTGCGGGTCTGTTTACTGGGACCCCCGCCTGCAGTGCATCCCGGGAAGGACCGATCTCCCCCCCCCCCCACCCCATCCAATCCTGATAGCAAAAGTAATCGATGATAAATTGCGCCAACTGTAAAACATTGCTTAAAAATATAAGTTAATTTTTTTTCGTTCGTTTTCCGCATTGTGGTTTTAAGACTAAGTTTTAAAAACAAAGGCCTGAAAAACCCTGGTTCACAGTACAACTTCGTAAAAGGACTTTTCAGGCACAAAGGGGCAGAATAAGGGGTGCATAAGAGTAAAATGGGAAGGGTATTAGTGATGGCAAATAGTGCCTTCTTACCCAACAGTCCACGTCCTCTCGGGCAAGGGGTTTCCCACCATGAGACACATCATCAGGATATCTTGTTTCCAGGGAGTGATTATTCTTTTGCCAAACGATGATATTCTGGCGGGAACTGAAATTGAAAATTCAGAGATGGTTAAGACACGGATTGTTGAAAAGAAATACGTTGCGTATTCGTGTGTCACTAAAATCAATCAACGTTACTCCAAAAATGAATAAAAATATGGTGCCCTATATTTGGAAAAATGTCGTAACGTTTGGTTTTTATTATCAAATTTAAAAAAAAAACAGCCCCCCCCCCCCCCCCAGAAAAAAGTAAACACCACCAAAACCTTGGTTAACATTTCTGACCATTGAAAGGTTTGGGGATGGCCTCAGCTACGAAATACAAGTATGTTTCTTTGTTAGAAATACGTAAGATATAGGGCTGAATTAAGTATTTCTAAATATAAATCAGAATCAAATGCTAAGAAGTTCATATGTGCCACAGGTTATCGATGACAATGCCATCCAAGGACGGGTTCAAGAACAAAATCTTGGGCCCCCTCCTCAACGAGTAACAAATTTAGGGACAAAATAACTCCCAACCCTGCCCAAAACATAGTCAGTTTTGAAGCCTTTGGGCCCCCATGGCATAAGTTTTGGGCCCCTGCTTCCTGGGCTCGGGTGCTTGCATCCTTCGCACCATCCCTAAGTGCGGCACTGATTGGCACTGATTGATGAGTCCGCAGTCTGCAATCCGCAGCCTGCAGTTTGCCATTGAACCCCAGTCAATGATTAAAGAGATACGGATGCGAACCTATATACGTTGCCTTTTGGACTTAAAGTGTCAGACTGCCTGAGCGGGGTATTGAACCCACGACCTTTGAAACCGAATGCCGAGCTGAGCCATACTGACACGGCCGAATTACTGATAGGCAATGATTAGTAGGGACAGGAAGCATCAAGATGATGTCAGGTGAATTTTTGGAGTATACTACGAAAACAATTGTCAAGAATGTTTTTAAATCGAGAACGAAATTAGACGTTAGAAGGCGATCAGTTATTATTATCGTGCTAACCGTCCTATTTTTTATCTTGGGTGATCTGTTCTTCCGTATCGAAAACGAAAATATTTGGACCCAGTCTTAACGTTCTAGGAATCAGCTATAACCAAGAAACATTTTAAAGTTGCATTTTATTTCCGTTAACGTATGTTATAGTAAACACACCCTAGAGGCGTGTTAAAGCAACAGGCGCATTTCCATCCCCTCCCTAATATGCGTATGTTAGAACTTCAAACTATTTAACAAAGTATTTTCAATTCTCTTTGATGTTTCAAATCCACATGCAGGAAATCTATTTTGAATACATTATAGCAGTGACTAGAACTTCCAAGTAGGTTTGAAAGATCATCAAAAGTTGGTCTAAGCCAACCTCCCCAAGAATAATTAATTTAGGATCAATTTTAAATATTTTGGCATCAGTCTATACGTTAAAACCTGTTTGTAAAACAATAATTTGGCTCATATTTTTTTTCATCGCACCTTTTGAGTCCGAATGAGGGAAAGGGGGAAGGGTAGAAATGGGACGTAAAAAGGGGAATTTCTCCCCTATCAGTTTCCCCCTCTCCCTTTCCTTCCCGTCCAAGGCCCGGTATGTGGAATAAAATGTAGTAAAAATTAACAATAACAACGTTTGGTACAGTTAAGAAATTGCAAATGAGCTTTTTAAACGTTACAAAAGTTTAAAATTGCTGAAAGTGACTTAGTTACAATGTTGGGTGGCATGGGGTGGCTTCACCATACCCTTGTAGTCCAACCCACTGCAAATTTTCTTATACCAAATTTAAATCTCCTCTCCCAACAAAATTACTGCTTACCCCCGTTTCAGCACCCCTTGCACCCTACCACCCATACTCTAATTGCAGCTCTACGGTGTAGGTAGATAGAAATTTGGATGGAGCCCGAGCTTCAAGGCCGTTGGCTCCGGAACAACGAATCCGCACCCAGCAAAGTGTAAACTACAAACTAGAAACTACGGTGTATTAAGTTACCTTTTGAGCTTGGTGTGACGGCTACCATCTTGGTACTTTGTCCTTCCCCTACTGCCGTTGATGATGTAACCCAAAATTCGTAGCGCCGTCCTTTCTTCAAACCTTTCGCATCGTAGGATAACTGGGTGGAGGACATAATGAACTTGGTTGTATTCTGAAATCAATACATAAAAAGTTAATTGCTGTAATAATTCAAACCACGTTGTAGTACTCCAGAACGACTGAAGTATTCCTTTAATACTTCAAGATACAAGAGAATCATGGCGAAGTACACTAAGAATAAATATTTTATACATAAAACGATGGCGTTGCCAACAAAATGAGTATCATGTAGAATTTCTAACTAAAAAAATTTAGACATACGCTAGTGTGTCACCGCAAAGTAAATGAGATTATTTATTATCAGAGCTTAATTGTTGTCAGATGTAAACAGGCTGCTCACTAACAGACTGTGTCTTTTAACTTCAACAAGCTTACACCTGATTTCAGCCTACTGGCGTAAATTACATCCATGCGGTAGAGATCTTTACAAACAGTTGGAATCATATGTGTTGGTCTAGTAACGAAGAAAACCTCAACATGTTAAAGTATGGCCGTGTCTTAAGTGTGGGACCGTGTCCTTTGTGGAGAAAACGTGGCCTCAGTAATGTTGATTTGTGTTACAGGTAACGCTAGCTAATCCGATGGCTCCCATGCTAATTCGCATAGGGTATATACCCAAAGAACATCTCACTAGGTAAAGTTGCCAAATCTCAATTTCGGCAGACCGTTAAAGCGTCGTATGGGGAAGTGTCCTTTTCTAAAATGGGGGTTGCAAATGGAAGCACATGGCCCTGAAGTGGCGCGTAAATGCAAAATTATTGTTGTAACCGTTGTCAGTATTGTCACCCAACAATCTATTATAACATGCTTAAGTGTGAGACGCGCATCGTTTCAGTACTTTATTGTCTTTGTATAACTCTTTCACTGTGATACCATTGTTGCAACATTGGATTTGTATTATGAAGACAAATTGCTTCAACAATGAAACCGTTGTCTTATCACTACTAAGAACCACGGCTATGCCTGAATTTCTTATCTACGTAGTCCTCGCGAAACCTTACTGCTGTATCCAACCATTATACACGTAAATACAATTAAAGCCAGAGCCCATATTTTTATGGCCAAACAAAGAAAGAATAATGTAAGGCTACAAATTCGACTACTTTCTTGGCTAAATTTTGCTGTCTTCTCCAGTCACATCGTCTACTTTCAGTTCATAACCCTACAGATGACACACATCATTTTTCAACACTTTCCACCACTTTTCCCGGCATGGAATTTCATTATTACTTTCAAGGACATTTCCAAGTTTTCAAGGACTCGCACGAACCCTAAATTACCTATTGAGCTGTGCTAAGCATACTAAGACGATTATTTTTTAAACGGTTTCCAGCGATGTCGTTCAGGCAAGTAGAATGCACCAATAATTAGCTGATCTTTCGTGTGCAAAAGTAAAAATAATAAAAAAAATATTTCACTACAGTAGTAAGGTTTGACGTAGACTAAACAGTACAGTAACACTACAGTATCTGAAACCTTACAGAAAAGTTAATTTCTGTTCCTTTCCTATTTTTAGTTAGGATGAGTTAAACCAATTTTTTCACTTTCGGCCGAAACCGAAACCACTACCGAAATCGATCAATCAGTTTCGGCCGAAACCGAAACCACTACCGAAACCTGAACCAAAACCTAACCTGAAAAGTATCAATTTTAATAATTTGACAAAAAAGCAGGAATAATATCATAAAATCATGAATGTGTGGCCACCCACCGGCCCCTCCCCCCCACCCCTCCAACAAAAATAATGTTTTAGAATTAAAAAAGAACTTGTCAGTTTTGCTACAAGACTTCAGGACTTTCGTTTGTATTTTTTTTTTCACTATTCATTTTTTATTTTAAAAATAGTCTTATTTTATTCGTCCAGGGCACGGAAAAGGGCTTTTCATTCAGTAAGTAAGACCTTTGCTTGAAAACATAAATAAAGACAAATGCAAGCATAAATACACTCCAGTGCAACAAAGCCATTTAAATATTTTGAATTTGGATTTTTAAAAAAATGTATTTATTATTGATGGGCATGGCAGATGCAAGCAGGATATGTGATGGTGCCCCCTGGATGTCGACACCACTAAGCTATATAGCCTAGTAGTCTGTACGGAAATTGGATACTGCCAGGAAGTAGAAGTGGTTTCCGCTTCACGGAAACTGAAGCATAGGATTCAGCCGAAACCGTAACCGACACCAGTTCGTCGTTTTCGGCCAAAACCGAAACTGAGCTATTAACTACATGGCCGTAACCGAAACCGAAACCGATAATTTGCTGAAACCGAAATTCGGTCGACCTCTAGTTAAACCTTAAGTCTCAGTTATGGTTTTGGGTGGAAGTGATATGTACGTCCTAACCCACATAAACATCTTAATTGTAACATTGTTAATCGCGTAATAATCGTTACGCGGTTTCAAAAACTATACGCTAGTCGAAGATAAAAAAAACACTTCAAATGTTTCTTGATTCATTCACCTTCAGACAGATTATTTTGAAGGGATTACCGCTCTCAGTAAACTCAACTCAAAAATTATTTAGTCGGCTCAAATTAGATTGAAAGTATAGTTCCGAAAATTTCACCAAATACACAATTAAAAAAAAAGAATGTTGATTTTGTTGACGCAATAATATTGTAAACAGTAGTAAAATTGCTTTGGTGGACAAGTAACAGTTCGTAAACGTTGCTTGAGAATTTAACAGGTGCAAAACACAAGCAATTTTGCTATGCCCAAAATATACCTCTGATACGTTAATACTCACTAAAATCACTACCAATGTGTTGAATGCCTTACGCTTCACAGCAATCATGCTGGTTATTTGGTAGTTTAGAAAGTAAAATAAAAAAAAAATTAAAAACTCAAATCGGATTTGGGTGCCGTTAAAAACTCCAGTAGTCTCAGTTTTGTATAAGCAGTCAATAAACAAGAATCACGCTAGTGGTCTGGCCCGCCGAAGTTTGCATTGTCAGACTTTATTTTCAGTAAGTTATATCCATCCAAAACCAAAACTGTTACAAAACCCGCCAAGTTTCTAAAAACGATCGGCCTTTGAAGGTAGTGATATCATTCCACCAGGGAAAGGCCGCCAAGGTTAATCCTATTAGCCAAGTTAATCGCACATACTAATAGTTCGAAAGTAGGATTAACCTTGGCGGCCTTTCCCTGGTGGAATGATATCACTACCTTTAAAGGCCGATCGTTTTTGGAAACTTGGCGGGTTTTTCTACTAGTTTCGGTTTTGGGTGGATATCACAACTTTCATAGGACTGTGAAGGTACAAAAGGTTAGACCGTCTTATCTTCATCTCTACCTTTTTTCTGGAAGAATTTCATATCTATAAATTTTCACATTGATAATTTTCAAATTTACCATTGCCAATTAGCCGTTTGATTAGCCAAATTGGCATGGCTTAGTGTATTGTACGAGCATTCTTCACATGCTTACGTTTCTTCAATCCCATTTTTGCAGCCACTGGCTAACAATCGCTGAATTCGTTCGCTTCGCTCACTCAATCAACGCATGCCCTTTAGTTGTTTTGTTTATCCTTGTACCTTCGCCTTACTTTTTCAAGACTTCGGCAGCATTATGATTTATTCTCGACATGACAAGCTACGTTTTTAGTTGCTTGCAGTTGATAAACACATGTAATTTAGGACTGTGTTATATTCATTATGCAATTCCGTAACTGTTACGTTAGTGGCCACCGGCTATGGATAATATGGTCAGTGACGCAATTACGGGTGTTGCAAACGGTGCAAGGCAGCCGGGCCCAGGGGGGAAAGGGGCCCAAAATTTGGGGTCCAAATAGGACAAAATTCAGTACATTTGGGTTGGGGTTGGGAGTCACTTTGCCCATAAATTTATTTACTTGCTGAGGAGGGGGCCAACGTTTTGTGCTTGCACCCCTCCTTGGAAAAAGCTATAGCTGCGGCATTGAATGTGGTTTTAGGATTTATGGGTTGTGCTGGCGACCTGTAGGTTAGAACTTCGAATAAACTAAACTAACTAACTGGCTATGGCCGTTAGGCCTTAGGGCTTCCGGAGGCAGAAGACCGCAAGCAGTAAACGCTCTTTAAAAACCCTTTGAACCCTCTGAACCCACTGGCTATGGCGATGGCCTGCAAATGGCTTCAGTCCTTGAATAAATGTAACCGAGGATAAACTGGCTATGGTACTTTATCTGAAAGCTATGGATTTCGAACTGATGATGCTAACCATTCATACAAAATTGTTTTGTGAAATAATGCGCCTGTGTTTGATTGTTGGCAACCTTATTGTTGCCAACCCACACAGTGATGTCACTTCCTCCTCTTCCACTTCCGTTTTACCGTAATTATAATGTAGAGACCCAATTAATCCGCATTGTTGACTACCCGATTAATGCTCTTTACTTTCTGTCTGCCAAAATTTGCAGGAGACAAGAACCGTTTATTTAACTCACCAACAACGACGCATACTTTTGAACAAGAATCTTCTGTCATGATCCGGGGAATGGCAGCTGCTGGTTTCAGTGCGATCCATCTTTGTCGACTGCTTCGTAATGGTCCTGTCCAATTCGCGCTACGCGTCGATTTCTCTTCGTCTAGCCCTGAATTTTGCATTCAAAGTTTTCCTTTTTCGATTTTTTTACCTAACTGTTGGCTGAGAAATTAAAATTTTTAAACGTTGTAAACGTCTAATAACGTTTTACCAATTAATGGAATTGACCGTTGTTAAAAACGTCTATAAAACACGTCTATATATAAAAACACCTAGCCTATAAAATACCACCTAATTATTTTCGTGCATCCCACGTGAAATAGCTTTTGCAATATCTACATTGGTTTGAGTGAATGCAGAAAAACCGTCTCGTATTTACAAAACAGGAAAATGAATGATTTTGCATCAATTGCACAAGTCTGAACTAATGTTGCAAACTGAATCACGCAGGAAGGAAAATATATGGAAGAAAGAATATATTTAAGAGTCGCATTAGATAAAATTATAAAACAAAAACGAACCCGTTTGATCTTTAACGTAACGCTAACTAAATAGAAGTCAAAACAGGGGAAAAAACACTAATAGCCATCCTGTAAGGTTTCAGATGTTTCCAATGTTGCTGTAGTGTTTAGTCCGCGTAAAACCTTAGTGCTGTATTTAAAAAAAATATATTTAACCGTCATACGGTAGGCAAGCTAATGATTAGTCTGCACGTGTCGTATTGCGGCTACTTAACGGCATTGCTTAAAAATGGTAAAACAAAATAATCGTATCATCAATAGAGTGATGAGCGAAAAAGAGACAACTTGACTAAAAAAAACTGATACGATGGGAAGCCGTATTAATTTCGAGTATGCAGACTTCCAAAACCGAGTTGAGTTGTTTCCAAATTGACTGTTTCAATTCCCGCAGAGTGCAACAATTGAAACGTTGCTGCTTGCTTAGTGCAGGTTAAACCATTGTTATTTCTGTAAATGAACAAGAATTACTTGAAACAATTGAACATTCCATTGTGTAAAATCATACCAAATTAACTGAGCAAAAAACGGCTTCGCCGTTTAGAAAAAAAAAACATTAGAGCTCGTATCCCCATACTCACAGCCCTGAAGGTACACGAATAAAAACGGATTAGAGTTCACTCGAACGCAACGAACTATAATTTGAACTATAATTTGTGTTCATTTTGTGTATGCATTTTTATCTTTCAATTTTGTTCTGTTTATGGCGTCTATTTTGTGTGTGTTTGTGGGTTTACATTTTGCAAATTGGAGTTCAAATTATAGTTCGTTGCGTTCGAGTGAACTTTAATCATTTTTTATTCGCGTACATTCAGGTCTGTCAGTATGGGGATACGAGCTCTAATGTTTTTTTTTTCTAAACGGCGAAGCCGTTTTTTGCTCAGTTAATTTGTTGACTTTTTTCGCTTCCATTTTATACGTGTCCACTGTCCACCGAGTTTTGTTTTCGAAAAAACGGAATATTAGAAATGGATACTTATGTTTAGGTTTCGCCGAAGGTTTGTCCCATGATTATTATTTGATGGCAACACATTAGCGTATTTCTGGATTTAGCATGCGTCGTCTCGATGAGTACTTGATTCTGGATTGTTTCAGTATCGTGGCAACAATCGAGGACTGGCTTCCCGAAGCCCGCATTGAAAAAATAAATAAGTCACTCAGTCATGTCGGCCGCCCAATTTTGAGGCCGTATAGGCCTCAAAATTAAAGACTTCGCACCCTAACTTTAAAACTTGAAGATTTAAGGAAAAATCAAGACCATTTAATTTTGGTTCTCCACAACGAGCTAGATATCTCAAACAACGACAATGTTAGTTTCCCGCCACCCAACCATCGTTGCATCTTGTTCGAGTGAGCTATAACTGTATAACTGAATAGGTTAAGTTGTAGATTAAGTTTTTAGCGTCGAGCGTATGACTTATGGTCTGTAAGCTCGTGTTGTGAATTAAAAGTAAAAAAAAGTAAAGTGAGCTATAATCCGATACCCTATTGTTACATGTTGCAGCATTGTAACATTTTGACATTGTTAGCCGCTCCGCCTCCGCCTCCTCCTCCTGTCCAATTTTCTGAAATTCTCCTGCGCAAACAAACTCTAAAAAAAGCACGGCCTGCCGGCCGTGCTAATGATTTCTACGCATTTCACTAGCAGCTGCTTCATCGGGATGTGATGGTTAACTTAAAAGTTCTTTATAAGAAGGGAACAGGCTTCGGGCCTGATTTAAAATTTATTTTCAGATTATATTTATGTTCAATTATTTGACGTCTTTGCCATTTTTGTTAATGTTATTTGAAATGAGTCTGTCATGCTAAATCGGCGCGCACCAAGATTGAATAGGACGGAAAGCCAAATGGGCTCGAAAAGGGTTAAATAAATACGGATGCAAACCTATGTACTAAATAAAAACAGATGCAAACCTATTTATGTTGCCTTTTGGACTTAAATGTCAGACTGCCTGAGTGGGGAATCGAACCCACGACCTGTGAAACCAAAAGCCGGAGTCCTACCAATCAGCCATACTGGCATGGCCAAGGCTGAGTGGTAGGACTCCGGCCTTTGGTATCAAAGGTGGTGGGTTCGATTCCCCACTCAGGCAGTCTACAATTAAGTCTAAAAGTAAAAGTAAATAGGTTTGCATCCGTATTTATTTAACACTGATCGAGCCCAATTGGCTTTCTGTCCCGTTTAAAACCTATGTATGTTGCCTTTTTGACTTAAATGTCGCACTGACTGAGCGGGGAATTGAACCCACGACCTTCGGAATCAAATGCCGAGTTCCTACCGCTGGGTAAAGGCTCATATATAGTGAATTTTTTCAGAGCCGTCAGCTGATAGAGCAGCCAAGGACACCACAACTCTAGCTGACGGCAGCCTGTTTCCTGCACCAGTCTCTCACTCTATGCATCACTCGAAAACACATACATTGATCACGTGGCAGAGCAGAAGCGGTAGAATCAGTATGACGAGGGAACATTCCCTTCCCGCCGAAAGTTGCTTTGAAGAGCTCCTTCTTCCGTTCAAAAACAGTACAACTCATTACTAATCACGGCAATTTTGAAAGCTATTTAGAGCGCATCAAAAAGAAAACTAATCCCAATTGTGCTCGGGGCTTCTCAACCGCTTTCTTCTTCTCCGCACTCTTGTAACAAGGAACAGTGTAGGACCGCAACAATGGTTTTCGGTTTGGGTGCTGGGATACCTCAGCAATGCTTTCCTTTTTTGTTTTACACCTGTCACAAATACGGCATAAACGTCAACAACACGAATCTCCTTTCGTAATTTTATCAATGATGATTAAACACAGATCGAATACATCCAACAACCAAAATAAAAAGCAGAGTACGAAGCTTTCGAATTCAAGAATTTATTAAAATTCAAAAATGCACTGCAACCTAAAAAAAAAGACTACGAAACTTTCGTAATGCAAGAATTAAAATTCATCACAACATAACACAGTTGTAGAAAATGCAATTTGGCACCATGAATGTTTGCTTTAATAGTTCATCGTCAAATTCGCTGCATTAATCTTGTTTTGTCAGAATACCGTGCAAAACATCAGATGCTGCCACCATCATATCTTCACTAGAACGTTTGTACGCCACTTAACTATCGTTAGCACTAGTTCAGTTCAAATGCAACAATAAGTCAACGCGTGGTAACAATGACGGGTCGTGCGGAGAAGGCGAAAGCGGTTGAGAAATAGGATCTTACCCGTTCCCTCAAGCTTAGCCCAACAATACATCGCTGCGCGACCTCGTTATTGTTAGAGCTCAGCACTCGGGAAACGGGTAAGATCCTATACTTTCCCATCGAAGACCAGCAACATATCTTGCAGGAATGTAATCTAGGTACCATTCAGAAGTCAATATAAAGTAGCTTTCGTCCGTGATGTGGAGTCTGCCGGCTTCAATATTGGTCTAGCCTGAAGCCTACATTACGGGATTACAGGAAGCCCTTTTGTAAACTTTGTGCCAAATTTATTCTAGATCACGACATGTCTTGATGGCTTATACGTCTTTCTGTGGATTGCTCGCAAAAGATGTGTGTTGTGTTATAATTCTTGTTGTCGGTGTTTTGTTACCTCTTAACTTTTTACTTGTACTAATAGCCTGATCCACTTTTGGCGTTTTACGTTATTGGCAAACGTGTTTTGAGGGCTGAGGCTTTGCTGTTTCCCACCGGGGTACTCCGGCGCCATGTCCTCAACGACGGATGGTTGCGCGTCATTCCTAAATAAGATGCCATCCGTGTCACTAGTATGGCTCGGTGGTGGTGCCTCGGCATTTGGCTTCATAGGTCGTGGGTTCAATTTCCCCCTCAGACAGTCTCATATTTAAGTCCAAAAGGCATCGTAAATAGGTTTGCATCCACATTATTTAACACTAAAATTCGGCAATTTTTTGATTTACTTTGGTGTTCACTAAAGTGTGGGAGAAGAGCAATTATTTTACTTCGAGTCGAGCCAAGGCGAGTTTGAAGTTAAAAGAGTCGAATATTCGGTTTCCAGCAATTTACCTGATATTGTCTTCATAAATTATTGTTGCGTAATTTACTATGAGCATTGAGCATCAGGGTTGGGTTGAGTTTTACTTGAGTTTACTAACCCACAAGTCATTCACTTAACAATTAACCTAAAACTTAACTGAAAACATCGGATATTCCAGCTTTAACAATTTAACTTCAAAACGGCACGAGTTGCTGCATGTTCGTCGATTGGAAAGCTATCATCGTTGGCAATAATTGCATGGTATATTTGAAGGTCAATATCGGTCTACCAGAATCGAATTGTCAAGTAAGGATGCTATGGCGCACGAGTCGAGAACGAATACAAATTTAATACTCAGCTCAGATAGTACTTGAGGCATCACTACTCTAAATTTAGAACCTACTGTAGTTTTTTGTGCTTTTTAGCTTTTTTCGGCGCAATCGTGATTGTTTTCACATTTTAAGTAATTTATTTTATTTTCGTAAGCGCCATGGTTTTAGTGTTATTGGGGCCTTTAACCTTATCGTTGGGCACTTTCCAAATTGCTACGTTGCTACTTACATAGTAAAATTATTCTCGAACCGTGTTCCAGATTATTTCCTTCACACATCGTGGTGTTGAAGGCTTAATACCTGTGTGCCAAAATTTAGATTTGGCAAGTTTCCCAAGCGAGCTGTACAGGTGTCATTATACCCTACGAGAATAAACATGGAGCCGTCGGGTTAGCTATAGTTAACCAATAACGCAAAATCAGCGTAACTGAGGGCATTTTTTCTCCATAAAAGGACACGTTCCCATATTTTAATGTTTAGGTTTTCTTCGTTACTGGAGCCAACACGCCTGATTCCAACGATTTGCAAAGAATTCTACCGCATGGAAAAATTTCCACAGTAGGCTGAAATCAGCTAAACTCTTGTTATAGTTAAAAGACACAGTCTGCTAGTTATTGTTTGTTTTTAGGAAGCAGGAACCCAAACTGGGTAATCTACCCCACAACGATAAGAGGGACAATTTAGCTGGCTGGGTCTGCCAGTGAGCGCCTTTTTACAATTTACAACAACCATGTACCTGACACAATTAAGCTCTGACAACAGTTACATCTCATCTAGGTACTAGGCGGCAACACACTATGGTGTATATAGATTTATTTTGGTTTGGGTTGGTTTAATGGGAGCATCTTTATTGGCAGGTTATTATCCACCCAAAACCAAAACTGGTATGAAAGAAGCGGCCAAGTTTCCAAAAGGGATAGGTCTTTGAAGGTAGTGATATCATTCTACCAGGGAAAGGCCACCAAGGTTAATCCTATTAGCCAAGTTAATCGCACCGACTAATAGATCGTTAGTTATATGAAAACTGTAACATTGCTACTTCTAGAAAGGAAATGACAAAGCCGGTGGGGTTAAGATTAATGTACCACATTAAGTGCATGGAGGCCGGGTCAGGGAACGCGCAGATTGAGCGAGCAAAGTGAACGAAAACCAACGTTTGTTCGCTGGTGTGAGCAAAAATACACAGACGGGATACACGCCTTTCACGACAAACACACGAGAGAGCGAACCGTCCAATGTTGCAAACGGTGCATCAAACACCACCCGTGCGCTTCAACTATAGTTAACTTGAAAAGTCACCAGATTTATCTTGTTGTTGTTTGTTTTTAGGGAGCACGAACACAAACTGGGTTATCTTGGTTTGGTTTGGGTTATGAATGAGTTCAAAGGATTTTTAGCGGGCGTTAACCGCTTCCGGTCATCATCCCGACGACGTCCTACGGCCCTGTGTCTGCAGCACCCGGATTATCTTTCCTGTTTGGGTTATCTTCAAAGGGTTTTAGCGAGCGTTAACCGCTACTGGTCATCTGCCCAAGGGTCAAAGCGTTTCAGAGAGCGTTAACCACATCCGGTCATCTGCCCAAAGGGTTTCAAAGGGTTTAACGAGCGTTAACCACTCCTGGTCACATGCCCGAAGCCCTAAGGCCCTATGTCTGCAACAGCCAGATTCCCAGGCGGTCACCCACCCAAGTATCAATCCAGCCCAATGCTGCCCCCCAAAGGGTCAAAGGGTTTTAGCGAGCGTTAACCGCACACGGTCATCTGCCCGACGAAGCCCTAAGGCCCTATGTCTGCAACACCCGGAATGAATCATCAGAGGTCACCCACCCAAGTACCAATCAGGGCCAATGCTGCCCGACTGTTTGGCAACAATTTACAATCTAAACAAAGCGATCTCGCATTAAGCAAAAACAAGCAAACACGTGGTCGACAAACATTCGATAATAAAGACAACAAGTAAAGCGTCACCACAGCATATCAGGCAAACGAGCAAGCAGCAAATGGCGGCAAACGGCTTACTACAAACCAGCAGTAGGTCAATCAATATCAGTTGGCCGTAAGCACCTCTTTGCTGATCTATATTACCATAGTTACAAAAGACCAGCTCGCTGTGAAACACCAGCTAAACCTCTACTAAGACGTTTAGCACTATGGTTTTCCGATAGAGCCGGGATTATTTAGACCGTGAGTTGCCCTCCCATAAAGATAATTAGTTTGTGAGGAAGAACATCAAAAACGCTTTCATCAAGATGTGCGCATTTATCCAGAAATAAGAGTCATCTTTCGTTGCTCAATTCACCATTGCAATAAAGGTAAGAGAACGGGACACGCTCTATATAGAAAGCCGCACGGCATGTTTACCTTTTCTCTGCCAGTTACCCGTTAGGCCTACTGTGGGGGCGCGACTGCGGCCGGCAGGGAAGATACGTTAAATGACTCTGGCAAGCTGGATTTTGATTTAAAAAGCAACACTTCAAACTCTTATTACTGATGAGGGAAACATGCGGCAAAAACACAGTGCACTCGAAGACACACAGTACACATAGTAGAAACAGTATATATTTCAAAGCCAGATTTATAACTGGTTTGTAAACCACGTGACAAAAATACTGTGCACTCCGAAGACGCTGGGCGCTACACGTTTCACGTCACTGGGTATACAAGCTCAGCCTTCTACACGAATTGTATACTCCCGATAGTTTGCAAACTGTCCGAAAAGTGTACACTGCAATTTGGGTACAAAATGAAGTGTATGTTAGTGCATAGCATTTAGCTTTCACAGAGCGACAAGTTAAACCATGTGACGATATTATTATAAGTTATTATATGTTAGGTTATGTCAAATTGATTCCTTGGCTAGAATTTCATCGGACAAAGCTTAAGTTTCATCCGTCGAGTGTTTGTGATCTTGATGATCAAATAATGATCGGTTCTGCTTTGTATTTGCAACGATTAACGTTTTCAGCCGAAAGCCTCTATGTCCGTGTGCTAAGTACCGTACTGTTTCTGACTGTTTGGGTTAATATTTAAAGGATCTGACTACAAAGGCTACAAATTCTGAATTGGCAGGTCCAGTGATTATTATAGGGTATTCCGGTCAAATTTCGCACGAAACGATAGCAATTTTTTTTTCGAACGGCTTAGAATAATTAGAATGTGACGCATCGTTACGAGAAATAGGTGTTTGGCAAGACCTAACGAAATACTACACTGCCAAAGGGAAATACCGGGGTGCTGCATGAAAGTCAAACCCTCCAAGTGAATTCGACCGTATTCGTCTAATGCAATCGTAAAAACATACTAAAAGACAACTTCAAACCAATAAAACAAAAACACAAAAACAGTTGCAAGAGTTTAGGAAATAAGACTCGTGGCAAATTTGTGTCATATTTAGAAGTGTACATTGAACTACGTATACGGAACGTGTGACCTATTTAGCGCGTCATTTGGGCGATAAGTTTATGCTCCTGTCCGGATTTTTTTAATAGGCGGTACAGATGTATAATAAGAACTGGATTTGTGATTTGTTTCACATCTTTTTGTTGCGTGGCCGAGTGGCAACCCGGACCACTGCACTGTGACTGAGTGTTGGCTAACGACCTAGCTGTCGTGTTGGCTAACGACCCCCCCCCTTTTTTTTTTACCCTTTTAAAGTTAAAAATTGCATTGATTACTGGATTTGCCTGTTGATTTCCATCGTATTTCGCACGTTAAAGGGATATATCTACCAGCGCCATTCTTTTTGGTCCTCCACATCAAGTACGGCCCATAGGTCTATTTCCTTACCGTTAGTCTTTCCCTTGCTAAAAATCCTTTTTTAAATGTGGCGTCTAGGACATTTTCTGTTTAGTATTGGGGAACTTTATTTACGTTCTTAAACGAATATGATACTTTGCGCGTCTACAATGACCTTGAAGTTTTATCTGTGTACACGCAATACTAATTTTAATCGTTTGCTAGTAATTACTGTGTGATCAAAAATCTAAAAGACTAATGCAGTAAAAATTAAAATTAATTATTCCAATAGATCGCCGAAGCAAAATTATAACACACTAGCCTATAGAAAACCATAAATTGTGATGTTAAAATACGAGAATCATTCCGGTTTGTGACGACACAATCTTTCACTTGATTCTGTTACGTGTAGTATTCCCGAAGCCAACCGAGACAGCAGCTACGTTCTTCGCTGCGAGGAACGCAGCTACCACCCCAGCCGCCTTTGGCGCTGTAAATGCGCGGATGGCGATCTGCGCGTAGCTGTTATAAGGCAGGGCGAGTGTCCCTTTAATAGTCCTGCTGCTATAAGTAAAAATTGAAGGAAGGTGCTAAATTCAGCCAAAATTTATCCACAACGGCCTTTCTTTGTCCGTCATGTATTGCCGCACGTGACTTTGAGGACGCGTTTATGCAACGACACCTTCTCGCTCGCCGAACGCTATTTGCTAATCACCCGTTGTTTATTTAGTTAGTTTCTACTAAATAAAGGCGGTAACACACAATAAATGTTGTTATAAATAACAACCCGGGTAAACAATGTGCAACCGTAATTTTAAACCACAACATTGCTATCATTTCAAGCTATTTCCACAATTGTCTATCCTCGTGCAAAGAACAGCTTCCAGCAGTGATCAGACGACGGTAGAAAAAAAAAATTAAAAATTTTTAAATAGAATTTTTAAATCAAACATGGCTCGCATTTCGGGCTTGTATCGAAAACGAACCATCGAATGGTGACATTCTGGAAACAGTTGTCCGTCTTGTACTGCAGTGAAAAATGTTTTCTGGTTGTCGTAAATCGGCGCTGTCATGCCGGATGCATCGTACGTGGAGGCACGAGGAGAGCAGGTGCATCTGCGTCGTTATACCTTGGCTACCACATGCAGACAACTCGAAAGCCGCGTGCTGCGGTAAGGGTGCGTTTACGCAACGACTCGCCTTTGCATTCTCGCAGCTAGAACTCAACCGCGATGGCAAAGGTGGCGCTGCCATGGTAACAACGCTAAATGGATTAGCTAAATCCGACATCGTTTGAGTAATACTTGCAGTCTTATAATCCGTGCCAATAAAATAAAAAATTCCTCACGACGAAACAATTTTCCCAAACGCTTCCGAACTCACGTTATTTGCTGTTTTCGTTGCGAGGCGGCAGACATAAAACCACCGCCATGTTGGAATTTGAGGTAATTTCCAGCTTCTAGCTGCGAGAATGCAAAAGCGAGTGGTTGCGTAAACGAGCCCTAATAATGGCGAGTAGCAGCTAGCAGATTTAGTATTAGTCAAGTTAAACGTTAGTGAGCGAGAAAATTGTCATCGCACAAACCCGCCCTGATTCTGTCTGCTACGAGAGTCGAGAGAGCAAGAAGTTTCGAAACATTTCTTTAGTTATGAAACAAAGTGTCTGACGTATTGTGACCTGATCAAAAATTTTGTCAATGTATTATAAGCTTATTATCAATTGTTTTTTTTTTATTATTTCAGAAGACCTCGACTCCTAAAACACAAAAATCAATAGTTTGCTTACACATTCTAGCGAAAACATATAGTAGCAGACTTCGCAGTATGTCGGAGACCGGCAGTGCCACCGAAGAGAACTCCCTGACACCCAAGGTGCTGGTCTTTGGACTAAACTGTGACAAAGAGAGTGTGACGCACTTCTACGATGCTGAAGCCGATTCGTGGACGCCGACGATGGCCAAAGAGAACGATTCGTGCACCTTCAATTATGACATGATGGCCGTGTGCAGAGACGGCGATCACAAAGTGTATTTCACGGATCACGTGGAGGCCTTCACGGATGATTCCAATCTGAAACTTTTTTTGTACGACACGGTATCGGGTGAAATACACCAGCAAGACAATTTGTCAGATCCTCCCGTCCTTGGAAATGGAGCTATTTTGGGAGAGAGTTTTTATATGGCCGGTGGTCAAAATCAAGCTTTGGCCCCTGTTCTAGACGTCAAGAGATACGACGTTGACGGAGGTGGTTGGTCAACGGTGGCGGAGATGATGGAGCCTCACATTTGTCCAGGAATAGCGGCTTTAAATGGTAAGAGTAGCTTGCACTGTTTCTGGTATTTACAAAAAATCAGTTAGTAAAGCGGGGAATGAATGAAACCGGTGTTCTTTTTCCGGTTGAATTTTCAACAAAGGGTTGGCAATTTTTTTTAGATTTCTGTTTGGCTATGGTTCGTTCTGGAACTTTATCATAATTATTATTATTATTATTTTTTTTTTTTGGTGTTAATCGGTCAAATAAATAGGGATTCTAACCTATTTACGTTGTCTTTTAGACAAAAGTCACACTGCCTGAGCGGTGAACTGAATCCACGACCCTTGAAACCAAATGCCGATGAGCCATACTAATACGTCCAGCGTGTCATTATGGCTCAGCGATAAGACCTCGGTATTTGGTTTCAAAGATCATGGGTTCACTTCACCGCTCAGGCGGTGTGACTTTTACGTTTAAACAGCAGTGTAAATAGGTTTGCATCCGTATTTATTTAATCCTTCCTGAGCCCATTTGGCTTTCCGTCTTGTTTATTATTACCCGGTTAAGGTTTGGAAGAGTTAAAAGCGTTCGTAACCGGTTTCAACTTACTTAACGATTAATTAAATCCTAATTTTTTTAACGACATGCAAATGAACGAAATATTGAAAACTTCAAAATTTTATTTTTTATGTCTCTTGTGTGACCACCGGAAGTGGCATTTGGCAGACGCGTGCGAACTGAAGAAAATAACCCATATTTCAGTGCCGTACGAAGAGCGGGCAAGGGCAAGCAGGTGCCCCAGTCGCGAACCATTACGGGCGCCAAAGTATTTTGTCCGTTAACAGCGAAAACTATTGTGCCCTAAATCGGAATTAAGTGGGTATCGCCAAAAGCTTGCCATTTAGGGTTCTGTCACGATTTAAAAATAGGCAAAAATCCATGACTTTCATTACTCACGGTCCTGTCTTAATATGCTGAAGCTTCATTTCGTCACCAAATTTCACCGTCTGTTTTAAGCATCATTTCGGAGTTGGTAAAAATGGGTTTCATTCGACTATGCAACTAAATATCGGCTAAAATGAACTGTGGTATGTAAGAAGCCATCAAATAATTTACACAAACAGCATTACCGATCCAACCAAAAGCTGTGAACAGGAAAAAATAATTTTTCCTTGATGACTTGTAAGACTGGCTTGCGAATATACAATAAGGCGACAGGCCATTTAATCTTAGAGTGGTGTTGTGAAAGCAGCGTCGAGTGAAGTATAGAAGCAAGCTCAAAATACCATAATGCGATCACATTTCACTGTACGATTTAATGTGCATTTTATATAGTGAAAGTGGGGGGAATCAACTAAAGCTGTTGCATCGGGGTTCGGAAAGAAAAAGTTACGGCCATGTAGAAACATACATGAATTCACTGCATTAAAAATTAAAGGCCATTCTCCTGATCAAAATCCCTTCTAGTTCGCCGTAACGATGCATACAATTTTCGTTTAATAGGAGCATATTGAGTCTAATTAATGACATTCAGTGGTATTATTTTCACGATTAAACTAACTAAAAATAATAGCAAAAGGCAAAAGGTACCCAGGAGTCTTCCCCAGCGGCATTTAATTTTTATGGGATGTATTATTTTGCTGATTTTGTATTTTTTAGGCGGATTTTTAAAACGTGTTTGTTTTGTTGTTCCCCCATGTGTTAACCCCATTTCTAATAAGTAGTCAATTTCATCTTATTATATTTTTTATTTTGTACTCATTATGGATCTTATTATATGGTATAAATTTGGCGTCTGGAAAATTGTCATGTTGTTAGCTAGCTTAATGGAGTAAGCTGCATACCCACCGACACCCATTCGGCTCAAGCAAAACAGTAAAGTTGTAAAACTTAAATAAAAAAAATAAAAAAAACTTGTTAAAAATGGTACACATTTCAAGATGCCGTTCGCTAGTTTTAATTCAGTTTTTTTTCTGCTGTGCGTTCTTAACGCAGTACCATACAGACGGAATTCTGAGTATTAACGGAATTTTTATTTTGGGGTACAGAGTATAGCAGGACATAACATTTATAAATACGTGGTATACTTAGGTAACAATTGGTGTCCCTGATGGGAGGGGTAAAATATCATTGGGGTTTTATTTGCCTCCCCGCTCCCACCTGAATAATTCACAAATCAAACGAAGAAACAGTGAGTGTGAGACATTTGACCCAGTGGTGACTATTTTGGAAACTCAAAAACGCTTCACAACTCGGCAAGTGAAAACGAAAGAATAGGGAGTAAACCTGAAAACGCCACTCATTAGCCTAATTAGCCGGGATACAAAAAAAATTGTGATTAGTAGATTGTTCCTCATCATTGCTGCAAGATAAATTAGATTAAAACGTCACCCTCTCTTCGAGTTGGTCGAATGCCAGTTCGTTTGGGACGCCCCTACAACAGGCGGTAAGGACCAATGGAATAGAGTAGATCTATACCCTCTGTATAATTTTAAATAAGTACAACTATGGTATAAGTTTAATATTTAACGTACGATGTCGAGTAGAGCAAGGGAGCTGCTCGTCCAGCTCAGTAGTCCGAGGTCTATGCGTAGACGACAATTTTTATTTTCTTTCCGCAAAACGGGCACCATGCATATTTACGTTGAAAAGACCAAACCGGAGCTTTCTGCTTCAGTAAGTATACAGATCGAAGCTTTGCTCTTTTCTGAATGGCCACTGACAAACAAACCACAGATCTATACACTATATCTCACTTAGAGGACGCGATTCGCTTTCATCGTCATTATAAAGGGTCGAAGCGACTGAGGGGGGAAGGGGGCACTTAGCTCCTTTCCACTCCTTTCCCATTCCGGAACATCTCGGGAACAATGAACTCTGGAAAGGAGTTTCGTGCTAAAACAAACAAATTATCTATTTCATACAAGCAGTCGGTGCATTATAACTGAAATTCTCTTGGTTGTTTGTGTCCACGATAATATTTGAATCCATTACCCCCATTCGTTTTGAATTTTCCACATCATTCGATGTCCTCATCTGTACATATCAGTTCGTAACTCAGTAAAATTTGTTAAGGGTTTATGGAGTGTTTTGGACTCTCAAATATGCAAAAAAAAAGAAACCAATTTACTTCAATGCTGATTTTTATCGGCTCTTTGGTGAAAACAGATAACTCTTGAGTCAGGTAAATTAAATGAAACAAATTTGTGCAAAAACAAAAGGTGATTAATAAACCCAAGGACGTCAGCTCTTTCAATGAGTGATTGCGGACCACTGATTGACAAGTTCAACCTATTGTTAACCTATAAAAGTTGAACGACTTACCACTTCCTTCACTTAAACCACGAGTAATAAAAGAAAAAATAATATTTTTTCAGACCTACTGGGGATCATATTCCTTAAAATTTATATGAGCTTTTAACAGCCCGCCCATACGATGATCACGGTTTTGATGGTGAAACACATAAAATTTCAAATCTTCCGTAAAATTATTTGTAGCAGGCATTTCCACGAAGGGAGGAGTGATGCTGTTGTATTAAATCTTAAGATTTACTTTTTGTAACGCACTGGTCGAGAAATTATTCGAACAAAATTTATTAGCCAATTTACTGTTTGAGCTAACTTTCAACCAAGTGCTATAAAAATGAACTTCTAATAACTTGCGGGATTTAATAAGTTTCGGAATTACATTGTAAAATAAATAACGGTGATAAATGATTATTTCTTCCTCAGCTGTCAAACTACTTACATTCTTTTTTTAATGTGAGATTTACACTTTTGAAACATAGTAATATGTGGGTAGCAGGATTCGAAAAGAGGGTGCTTTGGTGCCTCCGACCCCCAAACAAAGCGCAGCAAAGGCGGCGCGAAAATTTTCCTCATAATCTAAAATCATTGTTCACGAATATTGTATAAAATCATCTTGCATAATTAAACTGGCTTCCCGAAGCGCACTTTGAAAAATTTAATCAAAAGTTCATTCATGTTGGCTGGCCAAATTTCAGTTGAGGATTTAGCCCTCAGCGGTTTAAAAGGAAATTTTTACGCGAAACCCCGGATGTTTTATTTTAGTTCTTTAGTAACGAATTCAATTTTTATGCCGTTGGTCGGCAATGTTACTTTTCCCGAGCCCAAGCATCGTTGCATCATTGTGACATGCTACAGCATTGTAACATTTTGACATTGTTAGCCCGTCCTCCCTGGTCCTTTTCCTGATAATTCTCGAGCGCAAACGAACTCTAATAAGCACTGCCTGTCGGCCGTGGTAATATACAGCATAACCACAGTACTGTTAGTGTCAGTACAGTAACAATGTACTTCATTTAATCGTTTTTATAAAGTTTAATATCTTCTCTATAGAAAACAAAAACGATTTCGTTTGATGAATAAACTTACCTGTAAGGTTTTTCAGATACTGCAATGTTGCTGTACTGTTTAGTCCACGTGAAACCTTATCAGTGTGTTTACAGTTTTTACATTAGCACACGGTAGGCCATATTGGTTGGCTAACCGACATCGGTGAAAAAGCGTTAAAAACCAGTCGTCTTCGTGTGCTTAGAACAGACCTATGCTGAAACGTTTAGCCCAAAAGTAGGAGAATGTGTAGCCCATATTGTAGAATATATTATTCTTACATTCATAATGATATCTGGGTTATGGTTTCAACTTTATTTACGAGTCTAACGGTTGAATACAGCAGCAAGGTTTCACGTGGACCAAAAGCACAACGACATTGCGGCATCTTCTAAACCCGTACAGGTGAGTTTATTCGTGTGCCGGTACTTTTTTGACTTCGGATCAGTTAAACCTTACCGTAAACACACAAAACTAGTTTGATTTTGTTCTGATTCGTGATGCTTTGACTTACCAAGTCGGACTACTGCACTTAATGCAAACCGCCGAATTCAGCGAGAAAATTGTCTGGTAGTATCAATCAGCAGCGGTTAGGAACAATTACTTTTAAACCATCTCTTTAAACACTCGCTATAAATTTGCGGTGTACTACGCTTATCATTGCTACATTACTCGCTTTTTTTTAGGGAGCACGAACCCTAACTGGTCGGCAACAATTAATAATAATAATAATGAATTTATTGCAGGAATGACTTGAAGTTAACTTAAAAACCTGTGTGAGTCTACAATATATATATATATATATATAAGTTTACAATCTAAAATGCATACAGTATAAATTAGGACTTGAGTATATACATATAGAAATTGTGAAATTTGTATCTATTGCTAGTTACAACAATTTTAAATTCAGTTTGTTAGTTAATTAAATGCTATCTTTTAAATTTCTTTTAAGTACTTCAAGGTTTTCAAACAATAATATTCATAATAATCATAATAATAATAAATAATAAAACGTTAGGTGCTGGAGCACACAGGTCTGAAAAGGACCCAAAATGAGTCACTAAAATTCAGCCTAAAAACGGGGTGGGGTGGGGCATGGGGCAGCATTTAGGATGCACGAAAAACAGGGAATCACAAGGTCACATAGCCAGAGCTCCAAGTCAATTTTTTTTTAATATAATGAATGTAAAAGTGGCAAGTGGCACAAGAAGACATAATGGTATGCACGGAGCCAGAGGCTTTTTGTCAACTTCTGTAAGTAATGTTTACGCCGTAAATAGGTATCAAAAATTATAATAATACAAAAAATTAAATCATAGGTTAAGTTAGGAAGCAGGCAGTAATGTACCACAAACCATCGTTGATAAGTGAACAACAGGGTTCAGGAAAATACGTGTAATAAAAATCAAAGGAGACCAAATTAGACCTCAGAAAAAGAAAAGAAAAAAACATTATTGCGGTATTATCGGCAATTTAGTTTCTGCCTGTCCGAAATAAAAAATTATAAAGCCGGAGGGGCTAAAGGCTTGGACTTTGTGGTACTAAAGTGAAATTTTGTCGTCCATATTTTGTCGCACACTGGACTTCACTGCAGTCCCCGTACGGTACGATGAGTGTTTCTTTTTTATTCCATGGAAATATTCAATTGTCAGTGCATGGAGACCGGCCCTGGTTGGTGTCGGGGTATGCATAACTAAACTAAGTAAAAAATAGGACAGGTTAATACTCGGTATACCAATGTGTTGCTGTAGTGTTTATGCCACGTGAAACCTAACAACGCCATTCAGATGTTTTATTTTTAACGTTGACCCAAGCAGAGTGGTATGTTTTTGGTGTGGTTAGTATGTCAGAAGCATGGCAGTTGCGACAAGATTGTGCTCGAGCGTGACGAGACGACGCGGAATGAACGCACGAGGCGAGCAACTCTGCTCGTTTCTCAATAAAGAGTGTGGGGGGGGGGGGAAACATGCTCAGATTGTCGACGATTGGATTTATCACACTTTTTCTTTTTGACATGCAGTGCTTGCTAGTTGTTTATTTGTAATAAATAGGGTTTAATAATAATGTTTTACCACATCAGTGATAAGACTCTGGGAAGGGCAACCACTAGGTACACTTGTCCTACAGAAGACTGTCACTATAGAACAGCGTCAAGTGACGTCATATTGGCTACGAGACACCATTTGGAGGTAATAGCTACAAGGTGCACTAGATTAAAATGTAAGTGGGAAAACGGCACTTCTAGTCAAGACAGTGCTTTGAGAGAGGATATCTTAGGCTTAAAAAAACGTTGTTTTCTCCAACAACAAAAATCGCGCGTTGTAGGCTTAAGAAATCCAGTCAAATAGCATTGGCTTCAGTAAGACGACCTTCTTTTCCCCCTCCAGTGCCCCTTGCAGCTAACCCAGTTACTGGCTCTACCATAGAGTTATATACAATAATTCTACGTCATGTCACTGCCCTATTGAACGCTTTAAAAGGTTACGAAGAAAGGCAGTTAAACTAGCGGAGACGAATTCGGGTTTCCTGAAAAATTTATTTTAAAGGGAACAAACGTGACTGGAGAAACCCCAGAAACCGGCAACGGCATGAGCTGAAGCAGCCTACCAGAAAATAAAAAACTCCCACGACGAAAAAGTTCCACCTGCCAAGTCGAATAGAAGGAATGCTTTAATCATAAAAATCTTGATAAAAATCTTTTAAACAAATTTGTGCCGACAAGTTAGATTTTCCCCTAACTACTGAAATCTCCTATTTTTTTTTAAAGTTAATATCAGTTAATATCGTTCAAAAATAAGCAGAAATAAAAAAAATGTATTAAATAATTAATTTCACGTTCACTAAAGCAGGTAGACCCAAACCGTTTTTGGCAGCACATGCCGTATTTCATTTACAATATGATGATAAAGTAAAATTAAAATCCTTTTGTCGTGTGTACACTTGGTAGCAGCACAAAAGTGCTACACGACTTTTTCCATAAAATCTTACTTACTTGGCACGTCCATTCAGTAAAATGAATTGTTGCCATAAATAAACCGGGTATTTCTAATCTGTGGTGGTATTGAGTCTTTATCGATTTATAGAGGATAAGCAATCCGTAAGAATTTTAACTGGTCCACTGTATTTGAAGCCAGATGATTCCCACTGACCTCAAATGAGTGCGACAAACGGGCGGATGTATTTGACCAGATATATGACCTAATTAAAGCAGGTCTGGCAATACCTAGGCATCTAATCAGATACAACTATAGAGATGGCTGGATATAACCATATCTGACTGGATTTAACTATGTTACACTAGATCTAACCAGATCTATAGTCATGTATTGTTGAATCTAACTATAGATACAGCCTGACATAGACACACATGTTGGCGCCATTTTTTCCACCATCCGCTCTGCTTGCCAAATCCTTTCAGTTTTAATTTCTTTTAGTCATATTGCTATCTGATCTCTAATTAGGTCGGTAAACAGTCAACTGACACTTATGACTGTCACGTGCCAGAAAGCAATGAAATTATACAGTTATACGCACAATTATCAAATAGCATTTATTTTAATAAATAAACGTATCCATTAAAGCTGCCTGTGTAATATTGTCTGCAGCGAGTTGGTAGGCTTTGTAAAATCGGTCAATGTTTTACAACTGTTTTGAGTGTATGCTAGAACTATCCCCTAAGATAAATTCAGATCTGGTTCATACCTTCGGATATGATCCATATCTAAAATTGCACTCCAGATATAATCCATATCTGAAATGGCTTCAGACACGTTCCATACTCCAAAATGGCCCAGACTGGCCATACATGGTTTTACCCAATCAAATATGATCAGATCTGTCAATATGTGATTAGTCAAATCAGATGTTCAGAGCTAGTTGATCTGGCCAGAAAAAATCAGAATCAGACAGTAGCATGGTTGGTTAAATCTGGCTAGATCTGTTCATATCCAACATTTTTACACATCTGTCTATATCTACCCAGTTCAAGTCATATCTGACCGTTTTAAATCAGTTATGGCTTACTCGTAGAACTACACTGGAACTCACCTTCATATTCCACCCCTATACATCCCTCACATTCCAATCCCATAAAGTGAAAATAAAGCGGATCTAGCCAGCAACCACAGTACACATTAGGAAATGAGATCATTGGGTCACGATGGATTTGTAGCTTTTTTCCTCATCTACCATTGCTTATCCTTTATTTTGGGGATTGATTTTGAAGCGGGTTTGTTTTAATGCAGCCTTCCTAAATTTTAGCGTTTTTTTTATTCCTAATATTTACATTGTGAACTCAAAGCATCGACTGTAAAAATGATGATCAATTCATTGCGTCGGATACGAAGGTTTTGTGTTAATAATGAACCATGAGCTCACTTGCTAATATAAGCAAGTCATCAAAATAAAACGCTCTTGATCAAGTCGAGTAACAATTGCCAAGAGGTCAGAAAGTGCACAAGTGCCATAAAAGCTACGTTTGATGCCTAGAATGAGGTTATCATGAAGTAAAGGTAAAAATCACCACATCACCGTCAAAACATGCGAAATCAAAACAAAAAAGTCTTCGTCAGTCAGTCACTAGTTCAATTTGTTTTCACTTACTGCTTGCGTGTATGTGACTGACGTGGCGATATTTTCTTTTTTTATTTTGCTTCGACATATTTTCGCGATACCTTGCCGACTTTTACCTTTGCGTGACTTAGATCTGGGAGTCGGAAAATCGCTTTTATTGATGTTTCAGCACTTTCCAGCGTCTTGCAATTATTACTATTGTAATCAAGGTAACCACCAGAGATTTCAGACCTCATTGTTGTTTCTTGTTACACTTTCTAAAAAAATATATCTAACTTGGGCGCAAGAGCTGGTGATGATCTAGAATTTCAACCTAGCACAGATCCGTTGAATAGGATAGACGCTACGATTTTCAGGACAACAACATTTTTCATTCGTTTATCATCCAATTTCACACCTCATTCTTCCTTTAACAATAGAACACGGTGGGATTTCAACAATGGCTTAGGACTGAGATGCAAATTGCAAAAGGGAGTTATATCACGGTATCATGTCTGCTCTCGATATCACCCCCTGTTCCAACAGACAACATCTCTGCTCGTGTATACGGATTGTTACTCTATTCCGAAGTGCCCCTTCACTGTTTAAGCAAGGAAAACTCAACAACGAATACCCCTTCAACAAACACGTAATAGCAATGCTGTCAACAATGGCATCTTTGTTGCATTGTCAACCTTTCCGAGCAAAAGAACGTTGGGACGATTTGTTCTTTGTTGTGCGCGTGCTATACCTTTGTTGTGGACTGAGATCGTGAAATTGGTTAATCAAAAATGTAATCGGCCACTTTCCTCGGAGAGAGTGCGAGAACATGACTGGGCCCTGCGAGACTGGACATTGTTACATCTCTTCTCCCTCAAAAAACGTATGATACTAAAATTGGAGTGAAGCCTTACGTAAGCAGACTGACTAATTCTGAATGATGTAAACAATTTGCCAATGATGTAGATTTGCTAGGTCCTCAGATATTTCTTGAAATTTTCACGGTTTTCCAGAAAAACAGAATTTACGTATAGTTAAGGAGAATCTTAAGACTGTTTGAACTACCCTTTTAATTATTTAGAGTACAATACGGATAGAATTTCCTTCCCATTGCGCATCGTTTTAAGTGTTTAAACAGCGTAAATGAGAGCATGTATGATGATTCAGAAGAGTGAAGGACCTCATATCAGTGAATTAAATCTGTGACAATAAGTTAGAGCAACTTTTAATTTTGTATTCGTAGCCTAAATGTGTTTTTTTAAATTAATAATAGCATACATTTTGTCTTTAAAAAATAGAAAAAAATGTAAAGAATAATATACAGGGTGATTACAAAAGAAATAAACAATTTGAAGCGTTTATTAAATGAAAACTATTCATTTTCACTTATCGATAAACGGTTTTCACTGTCACCCTCTGCAACTCATTAATTTTCGCAGAGTGGTGCTAGTTTTCGAATGCGCATCACGTGAACGTCACGTGACTATCAAGATGGCCGCAAATTTTACAGAGAAGGCGTTTTGTGTGCTTGAACAACAAGAAACTCATGACTTGGCTCCCACGAAGCCCTGAAGTAACACCATGTGACTTTTTTTTTAGGAGGATTTGTCACAGATAACGTGTTCATTAGTCCCCTTCCAGCCAAACTACAAGATCTTAAGCATCGGATCACAGCAGCAATTGTCGTAATTGACGAGGATATGCTAAACTGCGATTTGGTAGGAATTTGATCATCGCATGGATGTGTGCAGTGTAACTAAGGGAGGACACACTGATTATTATCTATGAGCTGCTAGGTGAAACTTGGAGTTGCAGAACGTGACAGTCAAATCCGTTTATCGATAAGTTGAATAGTTTTCATTTAATAAAATCTTGGCAGACTGCCTATGTCTTCTGTAATCACCCTGTAAACATGAGTTCGTTCTCAGGAGTGGTACTAAAAAAAATTGACACGAGCTGACGGTGTTTTTTTTTCTTTTATGTTTTATTCGTGAATTTTCAGATGCGGGGGATAGCCTTTTTTTTTTTTTTTTTTTTTTACCAAACATCAGTACCCTTCATTTTTTTGTGGAGTACAATATCTGTGCTTTAATGCCAATATCAGCGTGAAAAAGTTTCACATTTTATAAGTTTTTTTTTTTATCTAACGACCTTTCGATACGTTTCGAGGCAATCATGCGAATGGAGCAAAGAGCTGATGTGGTCATCGGCTCCAGGAAGTGTTTGGTGAAAGCGCTGATGCGTGATCGGAATTTTTTTTTAGACAATGTCATACAAAACGCTTCATGCGCTATTGAAAAAAAAAACTAATACGTGCGTTTTAGTCACTGAGAACCACTTAATTAACTTTCAGAGTCCTTAGGCTTTAGGCTTAAAAAAAAATAGATTTTTCTATATTCGGACGCCTTCACCTCCCTTTGACGTAAATTCCTAATAACAAACTACCGCATTTCATTGCAGGTCAAATTTTCGTAGTGGGCAGCATGGTATTCGAACTGGAGGAAGCAAATGGCATGTGTCAGCGGTACGACCCAATCGCCAACGAATGGTCCGCAATAGCAGAAGTACCTGGTCCTCTTAGTAGGCCACTGGCAGTTACTGCCCACGAAGGAAAACTCTATGCCATTCAGCACAACAGTCTGAAGAAGATGTATGTTTACACGAGCGACACGGATGAATGGGAGACGATAGAAGCTAATGGAGTCATTCCACCTATAGAAAACTGTCGAATTGTGTCCTCTGGAGGACATCTCGTGGCTGTGGACGAACGTTGCTGCGTTTTCAAATATGACAAAGAGGAAGCTTGTTGGATAAGAGGAACAGACCATCCTGGAGATCTGAAGACTGTGTGTACGGTTGTAGCGACCTTTACGGAGTAGGCTAATGCATCTTGGCGATGCTGCGGGGCTTTTCATATTGTGACTTTTGTTACTAACTATAGTCCATATCTTCTGCGTTTACTAAAGCGTCTGCGAAATCGAAACTTTGCCTTTCAACTTTGTGCGCGTGTGTGGGGAAGTGGACGGCAGTCACTCCACACAACACAATAAAGCCATCACTAAGGTTACAACAATTCCCTTAGGTTATGCAAACTTTACCGCCACAAGGCAGTACGTGACAATAAAAAATGTGCAGATATTTCACCCGCTTCTTCTCAATCGGCTATAACTTCAAAACCAACATGAGCTTAAAATTGTTAAAGTAACTACTCGAGGGCTGAAATTTACCGTTTTTTCGCGATTGTGCAACAGTATTAAAAAAAAAACTTGTTTTATACTGGTAATATTTACCAAACGAGCCTAATATTGGCGATGTCAACAGTGGTCGAATAAAGAGAACTTTTTTTTTCATGTAGGTTGCTAATACGGTACTGATAATTTCTCAACGTTTTGTCAAATATAACCAGTTTTAGGACTCGTTTAGACATAAAGACCTCGCTCGCTGGACGCTGTTTGTTAGTCAACCGTTATTTATTTACGATTAGCTTCAAGTTTCTACTAAAGGAAATTAAATTAAATGTGTTATTAATAACAACACGTATAAAGAACAAAGTGCAACAGTTAGTTTAAACATTGCTACAGCATTACTGTCGTTTCACACTATTTCCAAAATTTGCTATACTCATACAAATAACAGCTTCTAGCAGCGATCAGAAGACGGTAGAATAGGCAGCTGCTCGCAGAATTCAAAATCCAACATGGCGTGCATTTCGGGGTTATCGAATCAAAAACAAACCAACGAATGCTGGCACTCAGAAATTAGGCCACGGACTTGTACTGCAGTAAAAATTGTTGTCTTGTTATCATAAATCGACGCAGCAGGAGAAGATATGCGTCCGCAGCGTTGCCATGGTTACAACGTATAGACAAACCGCATGCTCCGGTAAAGACGAGTAGCAGCCAGCAGATTTAGTATTAACCAAGTAAAAGCTAGTGAGCGATAAAATTGTCGTTACGTAAACAAGCCCTTATACGAATCGTTATAAAATAGTTTTCACAAAACAAAACGAAAACTTAACTGATTTCAATTTTATAAGGTTTATATTTGACCTGTAACGGATTTAAAACCGAGGTGAAATCTCTGCGCATTGCTAGTGCACGCAATATAGTGGCAAATATGCAAAAACCAAAGTTTCAGAATTCTATTAACTACACGTACCGTACTTGAAGTTTGTTTCAGCAATAGTTTCAGTTGTGCCGAAACGTCGTTATTGACTCGGCTACACTATAAAGCAGACCGATCAGTTGATAAAATAAATCTGTTAATGTTAACACAGTTAAGAACAAATGACCGTTTGTGCGTTCATCAATACGCAACTCTATAATCACGGGGTTAGTAGTACGGTAATTGTTGATTTTGTTGGCAGCTTTTACCGTTACTCTGTCAGACAGAAAGCCCAAATGGGCTATGGGTTTGGTCTTAAGATTGACTGGTGCTGCTTATTTACTAATGCTATTGCTAATGCCGATATTTATCCGATTAAAACGAAATGTGATTAAAATATGACAATAACTTTGTGCCGATTTTCTGAGACCCCTCATAATAGTTTCACTTATTTTGTTGAAGTATGAATGCAAGCATCTTTAAAAAAAACATGTTTCGTGTTCGTGCACTTTTAATGGTCATAATAAAGGGTAATTACAAAAGAAATAAACAGTTTGAAGCGTTGATTAGACGAAAACTATACAACTTGTCGATAAACGATTTTCACCGTCACGGTGTGCAACTCGTTAAGTTTCGCAGAGCGGTGGTAGTTTTTGAATGCGCATCACGTGAACGTCACGTGACTATTTCTGCAAGATGGCCATAAATTCTACAGAGAAAGCGTTTGTGTGCTTGAATTAAGGTAACTTCTCCTGCACACATCCTCGAAGCCCTGATTTCAAACACCATGCGAATTTTTTTATGGGGATATATCAAGGATAAGGTGTTCATTCCTCCACTTCCATGCAACCTACACGATCTTAAGGAACGGATTACAGCAGCAATGGCCGTAATTGACAAGTATGTGCGGAGTTGTGTTTGGCAGGAATTTGATTTTCACATGGATATATGCCGTGTAACGAAGGGAGCACACATTTTGAACATCTTATGACTTGCTAGACGAAACTTAATGAGTTGCGGAACATGTTGGTGAACACCGTTTATCGATAAGTTGAATACTTTTCGTTTATTAAACTCATTGTCTAATTCTTTTGTAATCGCACTGTATTCTAATGATCACTACACAATAAAAGGCTAAATATCAGAAAGACACCATTGAATTTAGAAGGATACTATCGAAAGTTTTACTTTGCGCACAGGGTTATTGAAAATTTGAAATGAGCTTTCCGTTCGTATACAGCAACATCCGTTTTTTCACTGCATGCAGTTTCATTTATCTTCGTAGTAGTGGATAAGGTTCCTTCTTTGTCGAGTTTGAAGCGTGCAATAAGCAAATTGCATTTTTTTTTAATTTCTAAAATGTATACCTGCTTATTAATTTGTTCTTGTTCACCCTCCACCTTTTCTTTTTTTGGTTTCTGTTAAAACCTGCCTTGACCTCTTAATTCGCTAGGAATTTAAATTATTAATTGATATTTCATGTTTTCGAGCTGTTTTAGAATTGATATGTACCCATGTCAAGGCTGTGTTTTTGCTTTTTAACCTTTTACGGTCCACATGTGAGAAAGGAAATAATGGTGCACGAATGCGTAACATATTTGGTGTTGGTCTACATGTTCTGTCACATGAAACAGCGCGAAAACATAATCCTACAAGCACATACAAAACAGAAAAGCCACAAAAAAAACACCAAAACGCCTATAAAATTGAAACATACATACACAAACTGAATACGTAATTACTCGCACAAAATAGAACTTCCCTAGAAACTTATACACGCTCACGCAAACATTAAACAGTTCAAACACAAACTGCGTTCACTTGCTCACCTAACCATTGAGTAAAAACAATTCTTGTTCCCTGGAATTGGAGTTCAATTTTTAGTTTGTTGCATTCGCGTGAACTCTTAACCCTTTATTTGCGCACCTTCACGGCTGTGAGTATAGGGATACGAGCTCTTAACGTTTTTTTTTTTCTAAACGGTGAAGCGTTTTTTTTTTATTCCGTTCTTTACTTATTTTTGTACTCTTAACGCTGGTAATGATACGAGTAAGCTTATTTCCTTTCGGACAAATTTTTACTCTTTTGTTTTACGTGGTTCGTCCACCATTAGCTGTTTCAAGAAAGATCACTGCAGTCTATGCCCTGACAAACTATTAGTAAAAAGACAATGAATGTCAGCTGTAATCTACTTAAGCCCGAGGCAGCAGTACAATGGGGCCATCAATATTGTAACTGTTTCATTAGGAAATTTCCTAGTTGTGCAAGCTAAAAGGATGCTTAGTCGCTGCACAGTTACAAATTTCCGTAGAATCGCGACACACAGACCAGGTTGCTTACATCTACCCAAAACCAAAACTGGTCGAAGCCGTCAAGTTTCCATAAAGGCTCGGCCTTTGAAAGTAGTGATATCATTCAACCAGG
>JAHWFP010208060.1:0-11963 GCA_023313725.1 Lithobius niger | reverse complement strand
GCACTGAGGCCCACACTCTCGGTTTCAAACTGCAGAAGACGTTGTGGTTGTAATCCAACCAAATTGAACGAAGCATTTTGCTGCCACCTACGTCTCTTTACGATGTCTTTAGCTGGAATAACACATAGGGATACAGAGGAAAATCGTAATGTTTGACCGGCCTCCATTTTGGATGGGTTCATTGTATCGAAGCTGTCATTGCGGCATTTTACTCACCTAATGAGACCTTTCAAATAACGTATTCCTTTACCCCTCATTCCATTGGAAATTTCTGAGTTGGGTCCCTGGGGCCCCCCAGGGGGGCAGGGGGGGGGGGACAGGCGAAACTGTGTTCATTCAACCCCTTCAAAAATTGTGAGGGGGGACTGGGACTTTTAGGACACCCTGTATCAAACACCACCCGTACACAGCGCGGGCTTCACCTAGTACATCAAAGTTAGGCAACAATCACCACAACAAACATCACATCAATTCAATTGTCGAGGTTGTAAACCATTGTAGCGTGACGCCATAGAGTCTGTGTCTAATATCCTTAAACAAAGTTGAGCACATTTTAGGTACTTGGATAAAAATTGTAATGCGGTACAAACGCTTAAATTGTTTTGAAATCAAGAGCAATGAGCCACCTGACAAAAATTAACTCGTAAAGGGAAGCCAGCTAAGCTGCTTTCAATGCAAAATCTGACCTTCACTAACGTTGCAAATAGCTAGTTAGCTAGCTATAGTTTGTTTCACATTATGTTTTCAGAAAACTGACTGGATGACGACTCGTTTCCTTGCACTAAGAGTGCAAAAACATGTAGATATCACACTTGGAGACTCTACCAAGTTACTGTTACAGTTTACGAATGAGATGTTTTCGGATTTTTTGCACTCGTAGTGGAAAAAAACGTGGTGTCATACAGTCACTTTTCTGAAAACATAATGTGGAACAAAATATAATTCTAGTCCGCTCATCCCCATGTTAATTTCCATAGGGTGAATATTCATCGATACCGAGATAACGGGAAGACTTCCAGCTATGAAATTGGACGAATGGGTGCAGTACGTTACGATCTGCATAGCTTTTATGGTTTGGAGCAAGAGGGCGTAACGGGGATGGCGTGGGATGGCGCGTAAGTACGAAAATATTGTTACAACCATTGTTAGTATTGTCGGCATCGTCTTTCATTGGACGGCCACAGTTCGGACAATGGCAACGTGTATACTGACGTGCGTGCCTAGACACCACACTAGTATAGCACAACAAATCTAAACAACGTTGCCAAAAAAATTGTATTCACGTCCAATTCACGAAAAATAAACCAACTGTAAAATCATAGTAAAATAAACAAAGCCAAAAAACTGGTGAAGAGGCCACCAAGTTGAGAGTGGTTCGGCCATTCAATGGAGTGATATCAACACACCAAAAGTAACGAAATAAAACAAATTACAACAAACTTAAAACCAAACCAAAAACCTATAATAAGGTGACTAAGTTGAGCATGGTTCGGCCTCTAGGCAAAAGGTAGTAGCAAAGTGTTGAAAACCAATTTCTTGTTGACGTGCCACTTTAGTACACATCTGCACGATAGTGGCGTTGAGTCTAATACACAATTAAAAAAAAAAGAACTGATATCATATCAAAAACCAAAACTGGTAAAAGGGGCCGCTAAGTTCCGAATGGTTCGGCTCTTCAAAGGAGTGATATCAACACACCAAAACATTCGCCAACTTAATCGTGCCGAATAAAACTTTGGACGTTAAAGGAAAACTTGAACATTGCTACCGAAAGTAGCAATGTTCTAATTTTCATTTAACCTTCGAACTATTCAGCAGTGCGATTAACTGGGCGAATGCTTTTGTGTGTTGATATAACTCCTTTGAAAGGCCGAACCATTCGGAACTTGGCGGCCCCTTTTACCAGTTTTGGTTTTTGATATGATCAGGATTATCCAGACGACCGCCTCACCGAAACGGGGAATGTGTAAATATTGCGTATTCCCGCTGAGATTTGCTGTGTTTGCTACCGATGTTTGATGACTGCTAAGCTGTTCTTTGTGAGAAAATAGAGATATTTTGAAAGGAGCGAGACAAAAACAGTGTTATAGCATGTTTAATTTTTTTGTATGTAAATAGTTCTTTATCCTTGTTGTTATGTATGCCGTAATACAATTAATTGTTTATGTGTAGCCGCGTTCATTTAATAGAAACTCGAAACTGTTGTTTAACAAATAACGATACACCGGTAAATAATTTTCGAGAGACAAGGAAACCTCGTTTCTTAAATGAGCCTTTACTCTGAGAAAGACGTTTACCTAAAAGAGCAGCGCTGAAAATAATTGCAACCTATCGGTTTGCCCTATTTCTTCGTTCCTAGAACTCATCCACGGCTAAATGACGGTGACTATGGCAACGAGAGTACATTGGCCCTAAAGGGAGGGAACTATTCAGAGTCAACAATTTTTTTTCAAAGAAAGATGTCGAGGGCATAATAATTAAAACGATAACCTCATCCATTCGTGTCGTATCACGTAGCCAAACTAGTGTAAAACGATCAAGGATAATTGGAGTTTAATTTCACGGAATACAGGCCTAGTCCTTAATTTTTCTCAGCCTTTAGTAGTTTCAATTATCTTGTGTTTTGTACACATTGAACGTTATTGCTGCACTAAAATAATTACCTGTAATGTACAGTTCTTTCATCATGTTTTATTTATGGAGACTAAATACTTTATAGACTGTAGGTTTTTCAACAAAATTCTACGTTTTAAAAAACAAATTTTACATCTATGAGTTATGTTTTGCTGAATTTTCATTAGGAACCTTTAATGAATTCGAATTGACGCAAACCTGAACAGATACCCTCACCATTCATATGTTCTCACTAGAGCAAGTCCGTGCTACGCATGGGTGGTCTTAGATGCACTGTCTGCAACACTGGTACGGTTCGGTTGCTCATGTGGATGTCCACGATTCACCAAATTAGGTGTCTTCAATCCAATTTGTTCGCACACTGGCTGACAAACGATTTCACTGTATTAAGTTTCTTTAATTTTGGCACACACTGGCTAACAAAAGCTGATTTTCGTTTAGTTCGTTCACTTCGCTCATTCAATCAGCGCATCTTGTGATTCAAATCACTCAATGAACCGATTTGAAAACTGGCAGGCTGTAGCGTCGTTGCATGAAAAAAGTTTCGCTGGTTAATAATGTTGTATTGTTTGCTGAAATTCGTTGTACGCACGGGTGGTACAACGGTGCAACGGTGGATGCACCATTTCCAACACTAATAAGGTTTGGACGCCATGCTCATTATTATATATGTTATCTGGATGTTATCGTTTATATTGGCGGGCGACACAGTAGCGTGTGTCTTGATACTTGATTTGGTTTTATTTTGTGAATCGTCTCGGGGTTGCTCATCTTTATAACGGTTTTCACTAGTTTCAAAAGCATTCCCTTTTTGGAAACTTGGCGGCTTCTCTTATACCAGTTTTTTTTTAAGTTTTGGGTTTTTTTTTTTATTATTTAAATATTAATTTCTTTGAGCCTTAATCAGCCGAAGCAACTTAATGCTTGTATGGCTAAACCGGCTCAATTTTTGAACATTTACCATACTTTTAGAGAAGAAGAAATATCTGGTAAAGGGAGGTGCCAGCACGGGGATTCGATCCGGGAAACCTCCGATCATCGTAGGAGCCGAAAGATTGTCCAGAATTTGCGAGAATAGTTCCCATAGCCCGTGAAGGAGCATGGTACCCCTCACGCTACCGTGGCCGGCAGTCCTGGCGGGGACTTTGCCAAGGTCCCCTTTTCAGGGGTTCGACCAGATCCGCAAACCTCCAGCAACCAGGCTGAGCTGTCTCACAACTCAGCCACGATGACCACGGTGGATTAATAAAACAAGAAACTGCCACATAAAAACGGGTGAAGTTTGACATATGATTTTAGTTCTAATTTAGTTCTAATTAGTTCTAGTTTAATAGCATTTTGAAATGACGTGGAAAATAGAGACATCTTAGACGTTCTGTTATCCCCGAATATTTCTCCCTCCATCCCTGCCTCCCCTCCCCCCCCCGCCTACTCCGAAGTCTTCCGAAACGTAATTTTAGCATTTATTTAAGCACTTTCAATTTAAGCAACTAATTCCAGTGAGCTTGTCATTTGGCATAATCATTAACAACAAAAGCGGCATGCATTACGAAGGCGTTGAAACTGGTGCAAAAAATTCTTCCTCTCATTAGCCTTCTCATCGTCGTGAGGCAGAAAACCCAGTTTGAGTTCGTGCTCCATAAAAAAAAAACAAAAAAACAATCTTCATTTATCGTGGTAACAGTGTTTTACCTTAGAGCAATAACATCACTTCGTTACGGGAGGAGCATATTCCTATACGGAAAGCAACACTCGGTAAGGTTGTACTCACGAGGACATGAGCAAACGGGAAGAAACGCATGTTGTTACTACGGTGGCTCGTTAGGACGCAAAACAATTTTTTTTCCTACACACACAAAACTTTCATGAAAATGGAACTTCGGCGTGCCAACACCGGATAACACACACTCCAACCTAGGACGATAGTACGGTAAACTGCACCAGCGCCGGTGGCCATCTTATTACAATTCATAAAAGTTTTTTCTGTGTGTAGAAACAAGTTGTGTGCCACAATAAGCCACCGTGCTTTGCGATAACGCAGCTTAAAAATGTGCAGCTAACAACACCAAGGATAGCGAATTTCCGGAATGCAAAATGTGTTACCTACCATTTTTTACCATGTGCGGTTTGTAAAAATATCGCGAATAGTAGTGGCAGTTTTAAGCCGGCAATGTCTATTTGCTGTTATGTTTCAACTCGACTGTGGGCCGGCTTAAGCTACGATTACCATCGTCATGTTGTCTGTGCCTGTGCGGTCCTCGATCAAGCGGTGAGCGCTATGTGCGCTGGTAACCCTTCTGTGAAGAACGCTGCGACTATACGAGCTGGAAGAGTTACAACAACGATCGCGCACGCAGTCGTGGCATGGCACTGTTTAGATTTTATTTTTTTATTTTATTTTATTTTATTGAGCACTAAGCGGCCTGTAATGCCATATACTCAAACTTAACCTATGCTATCCTAACTTAAACTAAACCGGAAGCGATCTACATTCCTGTACCCCAGTCATGGCATGGCAACTGTTTAGAGTAGCAGTTTGTAACAAGGAAAACCACAAAAAAAGTAGGGGAGCAAGTGTTTCTATTGTATAAGGCTATACCAATTTCATTAAACAACACGTCGTCATTTGGTTTAAAACTGCAAGCTTTTAGTAGAAACACTGATTCTGTCATTTTGCTCCTCAACAAAATCAACAAGGGGAAACCCCCTAGCTACCCAACAATGCCACAATTCTGCGCAACCATGTATAGTTTTCACGGTAGCAATGATAAATAACGTGCACCGAAATTGTAGTCAAGTTTATAGTCGATTGTTAACCGCGTTGCATCGTGGGAACGATACGCAAAGGGACTTCTGCTTAGGCTTACGGCTCAGTAAAGTAAGTAAAGGGGAATCTGTGCCCGATATGTCCTCTGTTGTTTCATGTGCGATCTGCATACGTTTAGGCTAAGTTTAGAGCAAGGAAGCATGATCGGCTCCGGGCTATGTATACTCTTGAAATAAATAAATAAATAAATAAGGCGGCTCTCTCGCAGACTGTGACTTTTAATTGTAATAAGCTTATTGCCGATTTCAGCGTTCTTGTGCAAATTCCCCAAGTAGATGATCGGCCAAGTAGATGAGATTGATTGTAATTGAGTAATTCCAGCTTCATTGCGTATAGATTAATATTAACCGCGAGAGGAGAAACTGAACGGGGATGCGTTGATTGAGTGAGCAAAGGGAACGATTAGCCAGATTGCACAAAAGTGGGATTGAAGAAACTTAAGAACGTGAAGACTGGACATACAATAACAAACTGCGTCGAATTGGCTGATGTAACAGCTAATTGGGCAATGGGAAATTTTAAAAATTATTAATGTAAAAATGTATAACCCTAAAATTCCTCCAGAAAAAAAGTAGAGATAAAGATAAGACGGTGTGACCTTTTGTATATCAACACTCCTATGAAAAAAGTTGTGACATTCACTTAAAAACTAAAACTGGTATAAGAGAATCCGTCAAGTTTCCAAAATGTTCGACCTTTGAAAGTAGTTATATCATTCAACCAGGTAAAAGCCGCCAACTGATCCTATTAACCAAGTCAACAGCACCGAATAATACTTTAAACGTTAAATGTAAACTTGAAGATTACTGCCGTGAGTAGCAATGTTCTAGTTTTTATTTAACATTCGAACTATTAGTCAGCGCGATTAACCTGGCTAATAGGAATAACCTTGGCGGTCTTTTCCTGGTTGAATGATATCACTTCTATCAAACGCTGACGATTTTTGGAAACGTGGATGCTTCTCTTATACCAGTTTTGGTTTTAGGTGGATTCTTTAACTATCCTTTAGCTGATTTCGGTCTACTGGTGTAATTACCTTATGGGGTAGAAATCTTTGCAAATCGTTGGAATCAGGTGTGTTGGCTCCAGCAACGAGGAAAACCCAAACATTAAAATGTGGGAACGCGTCCTTTATGTAGAAAACATGCACTCAATAAAGTTGATTTAAGTTACTAGCTAACTAGATAGCTAGATAAATCCGACGGCTCCCATGTTAAAGTAATTAAATTTAAAATTAAAGTTAAATTAAAAGCAACGAACTAGTAATAGTAACGTTTGACCCATGTTAAGTCCCATAGACTCATTGCTTATGGCTATGAACAATTGGGAATTGGCTTACACAGCTTAAAGTTTACACATGGTGATATGAACATGGTGCTTTTTGTTGGTTTGGGGATTGTAGGGGGTTAGGATAAATGCGTGGAGGGTTTTGAAATTCGCAACCAATGAATTTAAATTTCGTCTCTTTTCTATGTTGTAACCAAAGGTTTCAAGCAACAATGGCTTGGACAATCAACCTTGGTCCTTAGAGTTATTGTAACAGGCTGGACGAACTAAAAGCTGCACTGTAACCAAGGACAAAATAATCAGTCATTTATGTTGTTGCAGATTGCGTAAGAATAAAGAGGTGCACTGATGGTTATGCAACAATGTACTCCCTGCGCTTTACGGTCTTCAAAGGGGTTCAAAGGGTTTAACGAGCGTTAACCACTCCTGGTCATCTGCCCGAAGCCCTAAGGCCCTATGTCTGCAACAGCCAGATTCATTTACGGTCTGATGTATTATTAACAGTGCACTTCAGAGATTTCTGCATAACAAAATGTGTACGAAGAAAGCAAACGAAAAAATGCACAATTTGGCTGATGTAACGGCTAATTATTTATACAAATAAAATTCTTCAAGAAAAAAGGTACAGATGAACATAAAACGGTGAGACCTTTTGTACGTTCACATGTATCCTACAAAAAAAAATTTTTTTTTAACACAAACGAATGTTAATTTCTAGCCTCAACACTTTCACTTTCTACAACGTTTTTAATATCTTCCACCATTTTCGAGTTATTAGAGACACTGGTTTTCGGCCTTCATTTTCCAAGATGACGGCCGAAATATTTTGGACTCATTAGTGTGTCGGTGGTTTTTTCTTATACCCCCTATATTTGTTTACTTTTGTGCCAAATTTCATGCTGGTAGCCAGAAGAGCAATGGGTCAACGGGTCAGTCATGGTCGCTGGGCCAACTCTAGTTTTGGATGGCTAACCCGCTGACCCAACCAAAATGGTGTCCCAAGTAAATCATGTGACCCAGTCACCCGCTGACCCGTTCCAACTTTTCCTACAAAGCGGCAAAGTTTCCAATTTGACACGCTGGTAGTGGTCAGTATAGGACGTGTTACGCAATCCAGGTAGAGTCTTCATAAAGCCTCTGGACAGATTTAATTTTCGCAATACCTTTTGCTTCAAGGTGTGAGAAGCAACAGGACATGCTATTCAAGAATTCGGCGAAAAACTGCTGGGTGTTCATAAATTATTCACCCCATAAAGAAGTTGAATTAAAAAAAAAACGAAAACAGATATTGAAAAACTGTAAAGTGCCAACTGTTTATTAACTGAAAAACTTTTTTTTTTACAAAATTTCTGGTAATGATGGCCTCTTAACAAACCTGCACATTCGCCTCTTTTGTTGCTTGGAGAATATTCAGTTGAAAATCTGATTCTCCCCAAACGTTCTAATCATGTGTATTGATGCCGTATTTATTACCTTGGTTTTTCTTGTGGGACTTTGTAAAGGGAAAAGTGTACGCAAGAAAGGTAACTTGCGTGCAGAAATTCGAGGACTCGAGTCTAGGAGTTGAGTCAAGGAGCTGAGCCGAAGAGTCGAGTCGAGGAGCTGAGTCGAGTCGAGGAGTCGAGTCAAGTCTAGAAGTTGGGGAGAAATCGAATTCCGACCGGATATTTTCCAAGCAACAACAGAGGCGAATGTGGAAGTTTATTAAGGCGCCATCATCACCAGAAATTTTGTAAAAAAAAAAAAAAAACGAGTTAATAATCAGTTGGCACTTTACCGTTTTTCAATATCTCATTTGGTTTGTTTTTTATTTAATATCTTTACGGGGTGAATAATGGTGTCCTCCCGTCAGATCCAAAACCTATCAGATCGAAATGATCGAACGTCCCATGGGATAAAAATACAGTCAGATAGAAAATATGATTTTCCCAAGAGATAGAATTTTTTTCCCATTAGATAGAATTTTTTTCCCAACAGATAGAAATTTTTTCCCAACAGACAGAATTTTTTTCCTCATCAGATAGAAATTTTTTTTCCATTGAATAGAATTTCTTTCATATCAAACAAAATTTAGTTTTTGTACTCACGGAGGAAAAAATGGCACGGCTAACCAGTATGGCATAACCAGTCTATAGGGCTCACCACAAAATACGAATAGTATTTTTTTTTTTTTTTTTTGCTGTTTGTTTTTTTCTGCCTGGCGCTACTCATACTGAGAACTGATATGCTGCTTAAATTGCTTGCGGTTTGCATTATTAGCATTTAAGACATTTCATTTGTTTTAGTATTGTTGTACTGTTGGTTAGTATTGTTTTATTATTAAGTTACTAAGTGTGCCAATAATTGTTAGTATTCTTTATGGTGGCACAGAATTGTTTTACTGCTAAATATAAACAGGACGGCCTTTAGTCTCAAATCTCACTTAGGGCACGTTCAAGTATTACGTCATCAGGATGAGGGGGGGGGGGGGTGCGCCTGCTGGTGGCGATTGATGACGAGGGGGGAGGGGGCTGACCAGTTGAAAATGTAAGCACCTATATCCCAGTAAAAGGGTGGAGAAATGCAACAAAAAATCCTCAGAAAAACATAGGGAAATACAGGGAAAATACCCCCTCTTATGGGAGGATCAGGTTAGAAATGACGTAAAACTGGAAGGGAGTTAAGCAATTGATGACGAGGGGGAAGGGGGGTTCAAAATGGCCAATTTCTTGATAACGTAATACTTGAACGGCCCCTCAGGCATTCTGACGTTTAAAGTCAAAAAGGCAACGTAAATAGGTTTGCATTTAGTACTAAATAAACGTAGAGTTTGGAAAAAGTAGAATCTACCACACTAATAACATAAAATTGGGGCTTGAAAATGATCTTAATCTTATTGTTTACTATTCTTTTGTAGAAGAATGGATTGACTTTGGCCATATAATTTTAGTTTATGTGAAAAAATCTCGTTATAAATTTAAAAATAATTCCCGTAATATCGAAAAAAATCCCATGAGATAGAAATGCATTTTTCCAGTCATGTCGAAAATTTTCTACCTGACGGGTCATGCGATACTTTCTATCTGTTTGGTTTTCGAACCGACGGGCCTGAACCTGAATAATTTATGTCCACCCTGTACTTTGATGGCCGAAATGAAAGTGTTTACGTCATTCCAGGCAAACTGCACTTAATGACAGAATCCCGCTGTTTTGCAGATTTAACTGTTAAGTTCACAATGAGTTGACAGCATTATTTTTCTAACATTCCCTGCCATTCCATTTCGGGCAGACCCTTGCAGCTTCAAAGCCAGCAGCGTAAAAAAAAAAAAAGTTCAATTGGACCTTATCGTAACATATTCGTGGCCGAAGAGCATATATTAAATGCTCTCCCTGCGTTAATTGCCTGTTAGGGTCGAATTCTTATTTTGATAAATTGCTCGATGAAAAACTCATTTTTAGCCATTATTTCGCCGTGGACGACCTAACGGAAGGACCGCTCGCTCATTGTGTAGCAAACGAAAGCACGGTGTTAATCCTCTGAGAGCCGCGTCGAACACAAACCGCACTGACCACTGAAACATCCGAACACCCAACGGCTAAGAGTAAATTTGGGGACCACTTGATTGACGCCAGCACGGTCGGCTTGCGGAAGATTATATGGAAATTGCTAACCTCTTTTCCACTGTCAGTAATCCTGATGTAGACCGTGTACCGTACGATGGCGCCATTAGGCTCGAAGGGAGGTAACCACGACAGCAGAATGGAATCATGGGAGGTGACGATGGCCTTCACGTCGCCAGGAGCTTCTGGAACTGAAACAATGATGACATTTATTACAAACTGAGAAGCTTGCTCAGAGAAGAGTGGCGAAGGACGTGGGAAGAAGGGGGGGGGAAGGGAGGGGGGGGGGGGGGAAGGAGGAGGGAAGCAGCGAACAAGGCATCATCCTTAATACCGTGAATGAATAGGTAAACAGTACGTGGGAACGGCAAAGCCGATTTCCAAACAATTTTACCTGCTCGTAAAGAAGCTAAGAGGTGTTCAATAATCCGATTAACCCGCAATCTGCTTAATCGCAGAATTCATATTAGAGCGTGTCGGTTGAGGGGGGAGGGGAGGGGAGAGTTGGGATTCTTAGCTACTTACTAATTTGACATAAATTCCGCTCGTTTGACGATAAAGCTAATCAATAAGCTGAAAAGGCTTACAACTTGAAATTTCAAATCTGAGCAAAGATTGTTAGTTTGAACGTTAGACAATAAAGTAAAAATTATGCATTGCGAAGTCAACTAATGTTAATACGAAAATTATGTGTCGCTATTCATATTAGTGAGTGACCGGGAAGGAAGGGGGAATGTATTCTTAGCTACTAATTTGACATAAATCCACTCGTTCGACGACAAAGCTAGTCAATAAGCTTACAAGGCTTATAACTTGAAACCTTAAATATAAGCAAGATTGCGTGTTAAAACGTTAATCATTAAAGTAAAAATTATGCATTGCAAAGTAAACTATAATATTAATACTAAAAGTGCTACTCCAAATATACTCAGTACACATCACTGTGTACACATCACATTTGGCTGTCTCCACACGAATTACGTATTGGTGGTTGAGAACTTGTGTACTGTCATTACGCACTTCGTACGGTATTTGTATATTACCAGTAAACACACAGTAAGCTTCTGGTACACAGTTAATGAGGGGATGATTTCGTGCACACTGTATTCAATGTACGAGCAGTAATCAATACTCCCACGGTGTGTGCTGGTTTTGTGTAATCACGTAGTGTGATAGCATACGTCCGTGGCGTAATGTGCCTTTAGGAAGAACTACAAAATAAATGAGAAACTTGTGTTTCCTAAACAATTGAAAAACCGTTGTCAATAATAAAGAAGGTTTTTGGTTTTTCGTTTTGTGCTTAGGACAGTAAAAAAAAATTTTAATGGACCAATAAACCCCTTACTATTTTTAGCTCGATAATCTCCCTTTCTGCGCCCCCCCCCCCCAAAAAAAAAAATACAAAACAAGGAACTCACCATCTTCGAGCGTCCTGCAGACGACTATTTCACTCTTGGCCCCATCGCCGACTCTCGTGAACGCCAAAACTTGAATGGAGTAATTCTGGAACCTTTGAAGACCATGTAAAAGTGTTTCCAACGATGGCGTAATCTTCGTTTCCTTCTCAGAGCTGTCTGCAAAACAGCCAACAACGTGATTGTTGCACCGAATTTTA
>JAHWFP010208059.1:43109-61059 GCA_023313725.1 Lithobius niger | reverse complement strand
CAAGCTGTCGACGCGCCATTAAGCCTCATTCCCCCCCCCCTAGCAGAGGTAGAAAGTAATAAGATGGGTGAATGATTTGAAATGTAGGTCAAGCAAATTTTTGAAGCACTTGGTTGAGGGAGCCAAAACCACAAAGACGGGAAGGTCGTTCCAAATTGGTAGAAGACAGGAGAATAAAACTGGAATGGCAATTTGAGGACACAACAACCCGTTTTGCGGCTTTCTTTGTCCTGTTGGAATTCCTTACCTGCCTATCTGAGACTTCTTACAAAGACGACGTACAACTGCGTAGTTACAAGAGTTATAGGAGCGCTGCGCTTTGTTAAACAATTCAGGCAGCGTTTATTCCTGTTCAAGGCGGAAATACGATCTTCATTAGACACTCACACTCTTTACATTCAGTTGCGTGATGCTGAGCATGATCTTAGAAGACACAATACGCCCTCTTCCTCGTAAGCTACTTCTCTTTTTGCTTTGTGAACAAAGACACAGATGACGAGGTTCCCTGGGTTTCACCTTTGTTTACTTCAGGTTTGCGGACTGCTTCACCATTTTCGCCAGAAATGTGGAAAACCTGCTCAATATTTTCGAGCTCGGTTTGGACGAAGGTCAAAAGTAAATCAACGTAAAACATTTGCCTTGCTGTGTGTGTGACTTCCGGTTCCATTGAGTAAGAATCGAGGAAAGGGTGGCACTTAAAATTATTGGACTTAACATGGCTCCCATAAAGGAGAAATCAGTTCCAAGTGCTCTAAGGATCGGATATGCATTTAAAATTCTTCAAGGAATCTACGTAAGTCTGACCATCCATTGTCTTTACAACATGTCCGTTTTTAGCAAACTATTTATATGTGAGTCTACGAGAAGTTGGGGCTTGCCGTATTTTAGTTTAAATAAATTTGCTGCACTGTCGTGTTTAGCTTCATTGGCCCCTGAGGCTGCTGTTAAAAACAATTGGCGGTGTAACACATTGAAAACGAAAACCTGGTGGAGTAGCAAACAACCAACCTAAGGAACTAAACCTAGTTTTAAGATCGTTCTAAGTTGTGACCCTTATTTTAGTCATTTGGTTTGTTCTCTGTTCACGACACCATCCAGCCCAATCCAGCCCCATCGGTTGATTGGAGATTTTAAAACGATAATAAGGTTGAAGAACGGTCGCAATGACACTAGGTTTGAGACGTGTCTTTGATTTAAACAGCTATTTTCACCTGTCAGTACTGTTCAGACATGCTGCGCAAAAATGTTTGTTGCAGGACGTTGACTGGTTGCCTTGGTGATTTTGGGGTGAGCTATTGATACGTTTGCGATTTTTCTGTGGGAAGTCATATTCATTTCTGTTACCCGTTTACAAACGTGTAGTTTCTGTAAATAAGTGAAGTTTTTCCATTACGTGCATCCACTGATGTAAAGGCAGTGGAGTTGAGGTTCATGGATGATTTAAGCGAATATGAGCTATTCGTAAACCGAATCCTTTCGTGCCTCAAAGTGTGTTTTGACGGATGATTTAAAGTGATGTATAAACCCCGATGTAAGAGATTAAACTGCGAAGCATTTTTTTTTATATTTAAGAAAAATTGACAATGATACGGCTTTTCCCCTCACTTGTCCTTCACGTTTGGCGATGCCATCAGGGTCCATTGTGTCCCTGGTAGGTCTAACCTTGGTGGTAAGGCATTCGTGACCCAACCCAATGCCATCTGCAGCCGGGCCATCGTTTTCGTTTTAAACTTTTAAATTCTTAAACTTAAAATTCTTAAACCAGCAGGTCCTTGACATTCCAGTTGCGTTTGCAACAAGCTTATTATTATTATCATTAATAAGTTGAGTTCTGTTCTTGGTTCTACACGATCCCGATCATGAAATCTCGGCTCGTCTATTCAGTGAAGATAAAACTTAACGAGCTAGTGTAATTTTTAACAGACACCATTCAAGTTGATCAACTAAAAGAGTAATTCTAGATTTTTCCTCACCCTCAGTACGTGCGTAGTTGGCATTACCTCAACTCGATTAATTTGTACCCAAAACAGTGACCAGAGAAAAAACTTGCCGAACAAAACACTTCACGAAAAAAGGCCTCTAGCAAAGAAAAAGTATTATCCAAGGAAACAACCCCCAAGTATCTTTTATTGTAGCAACATTTTTTTAAGAAACACCATTTATTGCAATTTGTACTTTAGTTCAAATTCTCTATTTTTATTTGATGTAATTGTCCGATTTTTTCAGGAAAGTAAACAAATTACCATCCTATCACTGTAACTTCTTTTTTATCAGCCATTTAACCACTCCCGAAATAAATTCAAAATAGTTAATAAAATTTAAAAAATGCAAAAATTATCATAATTAAAAATATAAACATATAAAATTTGGTAAATGATGTTAAAATTGCGGTTGAGCGAGATCTGATTAATGAAAGAATTAAAAAAGTACGGAATAAACATTACACAAACGATGGTAAAAGAACTAATTTGAAAGAAAAAGAATAAACTTTAAAAAGAAAAGAATTAAATAATAATTCAGTCAAATACAAACCTGAGAGACAATATGCAGTAAAAGTGTAAGTTACAATAAAATAAGGTTAATAAAAAAATTGAACAATAGATAGATATTGAACAATGGATATGAATTTCCAATACGGTTTTTTCGCGAGAAGTTTTGTTGAAGGCCTTTTTACTAGCATTTCTCGTTCGGCAGAGTAATCCAGATTTTTAAAACTCAATTGTATGCATAGTGTAATGGATAAACGCTGCGAACTCATGTTTTTGATGGGGTGGTGTTGGAGGTGGTACGATCAAGACTGGGAGTTCAGAGAACTCGAATAGGTTAAATTCGAATAGATAACGTGGTTTCAGCGTAAAATATATAGCATTGCAAAACAGCGTGCTAAATGCTTATGGTTACTATACATTAGTGCTAAATGCTCATTGGACATAGCCGGAACTGTTTTATTTCTTGGATTAGGGTTACAGCATATTCGCTCAAAATTAACTGTATTTGAGAAATTGTAGTTTTTTTTTTACCTTTAAAGACAAGGCTCAAGACTCCACACTACTCAAAGTTTTTTTTTCTTTAATTTCCCTCCAAACCTTTTCTTCTTTCGTCAAAGGACTGAAGGGATAAACTGTTTGGATGCTGCAATCCGAAGCCGCACTCGATCAAAACTACCTCTTTTCTCCGTAAATCAAGAGTAATCGATTCGCTTATCCCCTCTTTTCCTCCTCTTCTCCTTCAGATAATGCGCTTGACCAAGGAGGCACAAAAAGAGTACGTTCGGTCTAATCTGGTCGGAATAGTCCATTCTTCCATGATGGGGTTGTCCACTTCTTCCATCAGCAAGTTCTTAGCTCGATCGCATTTAAAAGGCAGAACAGGTTCCTGGAACCTTTTTTTCACCAAACATTCTCATTCATATAGAAGAGCGAGCTAAATTAGAAGAAATTTGCCAGTCCCCAAGGGTCAAGCGTTTGTTTCTATACGATCCGCCCCCTCCTTATTATTACGACTTCTTTTTACCATCCACCCTCCCCCATCTTGAAGAGGAGAAAATCGAACCAACCGCGTAACGAGTATTGACAAAGCAATTTCACTAGAGCTAGTTTGTATTATTTCCTATGTAAGGGGAAAAAACCTCAACTCCCCTCGTTTCCGATTTTCGAAGTAATAGGATTTTAAAGTGAACTGGACCACGAGATAATAGAAAAAGCAATGGAGCTAAAGCAGCACAGTCAGCTACTACTCAGCAAACCGTTTAGCTCCCTTAAGAGGGGGATCGAACCAGGTCGATAAATAAATTTGTCCCTCCCTCCGTCTCTCCCTCTTTTGTGCCGATTCGTCTTTTCAACGCCTCCAATTAAAAATCAATATCGAAGCTGTTTACAAAAATTTATGTCTCAGCAGGTTGCTAAAGTGCTACTTACTGTATGTTGTTCCGGTGATAAGCGAAAATTATACAAAATCAAGGCCAAACATTAACCGAAGTTCTTATTATTATTATTATTATTGTAATTATTATTATTATCATTATTATTATTATAAAATAGTAAAAGTCTTGTTTGGAAATGAACTTATTAAAACGAAGGATATTTACAAAAATCAAAAAATTCTGTCAGTGCTCAAGCTAAGAGACCAAATAATAACAACACAGAATTATTTTGAGAATAAACATAAAAGAAATAATATTAAAAAACAGCAAAGATTAAGGGCAAATACAAGACGATACGAGATACCAAGATGGATAAACAAATATGGATTAAGAAATAAAAGTTACTATACCGTTGATATTTAACCGTTTAACACAGGACTTATTAAATTATCCAAGTATAACAACATTGAAACCAGAATTAAAAATCTTTTAATAATTTGAAAGATTGAATAATGAACAAAAACAAAAAAAACTAAAAAGGAATTTAAGAATTTAACTATATATTGTACTATTGTAATGAATTAATTTATTGTATATATCTTATTTATTGTATTTATTATTTCATGTTTTGTGTATTGCTGCTCTTACAAGCTCTACATGGACTTCGAGCTTGTCTCATGCAATAAAGTTATTATCATTATTATTATAATTATTATTTATTAATATAAATTATGACGGCAATAGCATAGCTAAAAAATACAGATGTCTGAAGAAATAATGTAGTTAAGAAAACGGAGGATGGGGAGGGGGAATGGATAGATGCATGATGGCGCGTCGACAGCTAGGTCATTAGTGCCAACCTGAGTTACAATGCAGTGGCCCGGGATGCCACTGAGCCGCACATGACAGATATGTTAACCAATCCCCCAAATCTATATATCATAATTTATCTTTAACAAGAGGAAGATGGGTACGTGGGTGGAATGTGGGATAAAATGCTGAAAGCACGTGTAACGGATTATGGGACAGAAAACAGAAACAAAGAGTGCTACATAAAAATTCTTACGACTTTTCGAAAATTTTTATTTTTCCTCACCAGATTCCTATAATAAAAATTATATGGCAAAGCCACTAAGTCACCTAGAGTTAGGTGGTATAAATTTTCGAAAAAAAGTAAAAACCACAATTTTCCTTCGCAGACGAGGGAGACAGAATAGCGAAAATCGAGCCCCACCCACTCCTTGCGAAACCAAGTCGCAAGTGCAGTTGTATGCAAATCAGAATGCTTGTATAGTTACATGGAGGGGTAACACGAACGGGAAAAAAATGTTTTGACGGGTATCACGATGGAATTTAGGAATATTGAGATAAGGTTGCAGTTTAAGAAACAAAAGTTACACGTATTTTTGAAACCAACATCATTCTTAAGGGGGGGGGGGGATGAGGCTCGTATTCCGAACGCTAACTTAGTGCCTTGAACTCAAGACCGTGTAAGTACGTGAATACCGTGCTTAATTATTCTGTAATCTTGCTTAACTCGAAAACTTCACTCTAATCCTGAATAACTCAAACCCGTAGCCTACTCGAGAATGATATTCTGAACGAAAACTCACTCAAACTACAACCTATTCTCGATGAAGGTGGGCTCCTCATTCCTGTCATGGGATGATTCATTTTGGTTGCTTCTAACCCCCCTCCCCACACCGACAAAGATAGTTCGCTTGCTGATGCCCTTGATTTTTCAATATGGTGGAATTATACAGCAGTGACAGGACGCAGTATTATTGTATATAACTCTATGCTGGAGCCTTAATGGGTTAGCTGCAAGGGGCACTGCGGAGAGAAACAGAAGGGAATCATACTGAAGCCGATGCTGTTAAGAATGATTTCTTAGACCTAAAACGCGCGATTTTTGTTGTTGGAGAAAACAACGTTATGTTAAGCCTAAGAAATCCGCTCTTCCGTTGTTTTTCCCTCCATTTTTATTTAGTGTACCTTGTAGTTATGCCCTCCAAAACCCATACTTGGAGCCAATATAGCGCAAATGTCACTACTCTATAGTAGAAAATATCGCCTTTCTCAACGTCCCCAATGAAGCAATAAATAAAGTAGTTCGGCCTTAAAGGGATATACCTCCCAGCACCATTTTTCTCGATCCACCACATCAAGTACGGCCCCAAAGGTATATTTACTTGCCGTTAGTCTTTCCCTTGCTAAAAAACCGTTTTAAAATGTGGCGTCTAGGAGATTTTCTGTTGAATATTGTTAACTATAATTAAGAACGAACCGTAAGTATATGATGCATTGCGCGCTGACAATAATCATGACGTTTCATCTCTGTGTGTACATGTACTAATTTTCTAATAATTACCATGAGATCAAAAATCTAAAAGACTAATGCGGTAAAAATTAAAATTAATTATTCCAATAGATCGCCGAAGCAAAATTATAAGACACTAGCTTAGAAAATTATAAATTGTGATTTTAAAATACGAGAATCATTCCGGTTAGTGTCGACACAATTAATAAATTCACGCTGGCTTGTCTATTAGGCACAATGCCAACTGAGATAGTAGCTACGCTTTTTCGCTGCAAGGAACGAAACTACTGTCTCAGTTGACCTTGACTATGATAATTGCGCGGATGCGATCGACACGTAGCTGTTATATGGCAGGCGGAAGGTTATAAGGCAAGCGGTATGTTGCTTTAACTCCACACAGGCTCTTAACATTTAAGCCTTTAGAGATTAAAGCCCGAAATGTTGACATCTTTGTCATCATTGATGGAGTGGGGGAAGTCGGCCCGTTCTCTATCCTACAACTTAGCACGCTCATTTACCTCAAAATGGAAGTACGATGGGAGTTACGGAAGCCAAGTTTAGCAAGTTCTATTAGTTTTCTATTTTCTCCTGATGTTATAGCAGCCCAGAGGAATCGTAAGAAGAAAAACCTCATCGTAGACGTTACTTATAGAACCCGGATTATACAAAGAGAGGGATAAATTTTTAGGATAATAAATCTTGGAATTTTGTTTACGAAAAGTGATGCGTCAACTCTTTACGGTTTTGTCACATTTTGTATAACGTTGACTAATTCTGGCAATTAAACATTCGTTTAAACGAAAAGTAATTATTTTAATATATACAGGGTGGTCCACAAAAAAACTGAAGACCCTGAATTTTCTAAGTCAAACTTTTCTAGTTAGCACCCCTCAGAACATGGGGGGGGGCAGAAATCAAGTCAACAAAACGGGAATATTTCTGTCCTTTCTTGGGTCTGAAGGGTGCTAACTAGAAAAGTTGGACTTAGAAGATTTAGGGTCGTCAGTTTTTTGTGGACCACCCTGAATAATTGTTTTAAGTTTAACCAAAGTATACCATTTTCCTATTTTATTGATATTATCTGCTTGTTTCTTTTCGTGTCTGTTGCTAAATGGAAAGGTAAACGTATAAGAGAAAACATGGAGACTTGTGGCGTGGGAGTAGTAATAACGAAATACGAAGCAGTCATGACGAATACTAAATAATTTAGTCGTAATTAACGAAAAAACTAACGCTGGAATAGCAATATTTAGAGAACTGTTCTTAGAGAAAATTTTAGATATAGTTCTTATTCCCAGGAATAGCCCTGCTCTGCGGAGTACTGACAAGTGTTCCTATGGGTACCTTCCTTTTAGTGAACGATTATTAAAAATTATTTGTATTACCTATGAGGTCAGCGAAGAACAATCTTCGGAAGAAGCGTAGTAATGTTAACCATGTCGGAAAATACTTTGAAAAAGTCATGACGTAAATCGCATTCATTGTACAAAAAAGTCTACAACAATACTTTGTTTCCCTTGCAAGAAAGTTTGCGCTTAGGAAGTTTGCCAGGACAGCAACAATTTGTGCTTAGCGAACGATTTTTAAATCCGATGCGTGAACCCATTATTATTCTTGAAACCATGATAGTTATCGTGGTTATTTCAGTACACTAGGCTTACCTTCAACGCAAATGGAACACTTTTAAAATGCACAAAATATTTTTTTAATAGCTTCGATGGTGCATAACAGTCTAACATGTACCGCCTAAGCTATTTAAAAAAAAACGTTGACAACATCTTTATAGTCCAGATCGTAAAGGAAAAAACAGCGGTCTCTTTCTGTACCCTTGAAAACTCTACCACTAAAACTGTGAAACATCTAAGCTGTTTAAATGAGTGTTGTTTCCGTTTTTCTGGATTGTCATTCAAGCATTGTAAAGGCGTTTTATTCTGAAGTGTATACCCTCAAGATACAACAAACCACACAACGTGGCCATGAAGCAATGTCCTCCAAGTCTTGTGGTAAACAAATTCAGTTTGCCTTTCTTTTCATCTTACAGAACTGAAACCTCAAAAGAGATGCTTTTCTGAGCTTTTCAAAGCACATGGAGGGGAAAAAAGCGTAAACAAGTTCTTGAAAAGATACTTGGGAAGTTGCCAAAGTTCCCGTTGTGTAAAATAGAACTTGTCGTTATCAAGCATTTTGTAGTGCTGCAGTTGACAATTCAGATAACTAAAATTCTAACGTCGTTTTTGGCAATCACGTCGTCTGCTAGACAAAGACGCAATGTCTGCGTGGAAGCAATGTCATATTTGCGACAGATTGAGTTGATAGAGAAATCGAAATAAAATGTTGTAGGATCGATAGCTTTTGAATTGCTTTTGTACCACAGCCATGTACAAAAAATACTACCCCAAGTTTACTGAAACCATTGAATAGGGACTTACCGTGCAACCAGACGCATGACCTATCATTTAAAGAGAAATGCGTCAATTCATTCCAAACAAATCGCGTAACCTTTACTTGCACCCAATTTCTGATTTAGGAAAACAACTCGGAAATTACCCATCTCAGATCGCTCTCGCGTTGCTTAATACCCATCTATCCTACAACAATTTTAAATAAACAATTTTATGAAAGTTAACGCAACACCGAGGTTTATTGAATCTTAGTTTATAAAACCATGTCGAAAAAAATAGCACTCATCAAAAAAATACCTAATGCACCTGGTCGATAGTAATAAACTAAAAACAGACTTTCTCATTGAATACAAGAAACTTGACCATTTACCTCCATTACTTTTCCCGCAGATTAAAACCCAAACACATGACCACCCTATTCGACCCAATGGTGTTCAGTGTGCTCCAAATCTTACTAGTATGAATTTAATTGTAAATGAGAAATAAGCAATCATCGAAAATCATACACTAGAATAATTTCACAGAGTTAAAAATATGCGCTGTTGTATGGTAAACAAAAAACAAAAAACATACAATCGAAGCACTACGCACATAACGGGTAAACAGTACCTTATATTTCTAAGCTGTAAATTCGTGGTGGCTTCGTTTTTCAAAGGATTCCTAGAACAAGACCAACGCTTCAGTCTGGTGACACCGCGACCTGAAGCTCTGGTCTTGTGCTAGGGGTCCTATGTAAAATGAAGCCAACACGAATTTACAGCTTCGAAATATATGGTACTGTTTGCCCGTTATGTGCATAGTGCTTTGAGTGTATGTTTTTAAAAAACTAGATTAACGTAGTACAGTAAGCTACCTTTGTTCACTTATGTTTAATTCAAGTGATGTAACTGGGATTCGAACTGACACACCAGTCAATAACCGGAATCACTGTCATACCTCCTTTACCGATATGACCACTTGTCCACTGGTATAAAGATAACTCACGGAACCCGTTTTTACAGTCACAACCACGATCAGGAGTCCATTCGACCAAATGTGCTCGGTCATAGGCAATGGAGAATGAAATCAAATCATAACGCGGTAAGGTAGTGTTTTTTGTCAATGTTGCTACTCTAAACTCATTTAAAGCCAGACTGTGACCAATGGATCTCTCACAGTTTCTTTTAAGATTCAAGTAGTTGCTTTTACCATAACGACGTCCCATCTAACTGGTGACCGATACATATTGGTTATATTGAATTGTTTTATTTATTTATTTTTTATTGTATAATTAGTTTTTTTTATTGTACATATATTTTTAATGAGCGAAGATAAGTGGACGTCAGTTCCTGTTTTCTCCCTCCCGCACATTGGCGGGACAAAGTTATTATTATAATTATATTATTATATATATTTATGAATTTAATCGCTCCAGTACCGAAACTTAAACCATGGCCGAGGAAAACCATGAATACTATTCTTAAAGACTAATAACTATCTCTGTACGATCTTAATACTGTTGGGCTTCTTCTGACATCAACGCAATATTGCCGTCTATTGATCGAAATTTTTTCAAGCAAATTATTGAACGCAAGCTAAATTTCGACCCTTACCCCCAATACAATAATGAGCCATTTCTGATTTCATGAATAGACTTGAATTTATTTTTGAAACTAACTACTTTCGTTCTTTACAAAAAAATAAATAATATTTCTACCAACATAATGGGGCCCCTAATGGGCAGCCCGATTTCTTCATTCCTTTGTAACATTATTATGAATGAAGTCAACAACTATTTGGTTAAAAAACGTCCCTTACCCACTGTACCACAAACGATTTAAGATAATGGCATGGCTTTGTGCCTTAATGCTCGACCAGCTTAACAAGTTAAACTTCGCTTGATTTCACCACGAAGTTCCCTACACTTAGAAACATTTAATTTTTTGTCATCACCTTGTTTATCGATTCTGGCCATCAGATCGAATTCTTCCCTACCTTATACCTGCACAAACTACTACAGTGATTATGTACAACTCATACCGTACAACGAAAATGAGTATAGTTTTTTTTAACTCTACCAAATTCAGAGTTTAAAAAAAAACGAACTCCATCGCGGTAAACCACGAACTTCTTAACACCAACATTTTAATCTAAGAATTCCTTAATATCTCACAGAAATTTGGCAACTGCGGATACCACCACAAAAAACCACCCCCTCTGCCCCACCATATTTACATGTTTGTGCTCCATACATCCAAAATGTTACCGCACTATTACGAACATTTTTCTAGACATAAGACACCCTACTATACCACGAGTCACGGCTGTTTGGCGTGATGTCATCATGAGTTAGCCACTGATGAACGAGAACAGCGGATCTGTAGCAGTCTTAGTCGACCAGCCCAGTCACGTGATACGCGCGTCACGACAAATATCCGTCGAGCGTGGTTTAGTTTGTAAGAATCAATCGAGCATGAACCAAACCTTACAAAAACTTGCTCAAGTTGAATTCACGCTTTTTTAACAACAGCAACAAAAACATAATTTAACACATTACCCGCGCCAATACTAGGCTATGTGCAGCACCACCTACAGGGGACAGAGCAAAGAGAAACGTAGGCAACGCCTCAGATGCCATAAATGTAACTTCAAATTTAACTTCGACCCTCTCAAGCACCTTAAACGATAGAGAAAGCTGTGCACAGAGTTCGTCAATCTACGTAATTCCAGTTATTAAACGCCAGATAACTGGAGCCTGTTTGCATAGGATCTGTTGTATAACTTTTTCAACGACTTTGTGAATTGTCTCTAGACTGATTCAACTTTTCCAATATCTCCCAACAGATAAGGAGACCATACTGGGCGAGCATACTGGAAAAGAGGTCTCACAAAGGCTTTAAATAAAAACCACGTAATATTACAATGTCTCCAGATTACATGACAATGTCTCATTGTCAGGAATTGATGCGCCTCCGTGAGTGTAAAGTTGTTACTGCGGCAACAATACGTTCACCATCTCGCTGTAGCTAGAGATAGTTGCGTGTTGCAACTTATTTAAACAAACGAAATTAGCTGTTAAGATAGTTCACTGTGTTTAATTTCCTTCATTCTCCCTTTAATGCAGTGTATTTATTGATTTAGCCATTTTTGGCACTGCCGACTCGTGTGGAAGACCTCAATAATGAGTTTCAGAAGTTCATAATTAAAATTGTTTGTTTGTCATGGATTGATATAAAAGGATATTATGCCGGCGGCATACTATAATGAATAACCAACATAACGAATTTCTGTGAAAAAAAAAATTTACTCCGGTGACTCTCGATCCCTGTCGCTTGAATTTTGCTTTATGAGTCGGAAGAGGCAAACATGGCGTCATCTTTGAAATTAGGAACAGCTTATACATTCTAGTTGGCGAGATTACTTGAATACATGTGAAAGCCTAACAATTCTAAGTAAGATCCATTGGACCGATGGTGATGTTCCAAACATTATTGGTAGAAGGTGACTACGGCCGAATGTTTTTTTTTAGCCTTTTTTCGGCTTTTATATGTATGAGTGCTCGGCAGTTTGCTATGATGGATGTCTAACTGTTGAAAAACTAGATGATGCTATACAGAATGGTTTTATGTTTGTTCAATAAAAAATTGTACATTTCAGGCACAAAAACTCCTTCCTGGCCACAATAGAAAAAGACCTGCCTGTGACGGGGGATTTTCAACGTTTTCAGGTGTTTGCCCTTCCAATCTAGTTTTGTATTGCTTGCTGTTGGCGATTCTTTTTGGCTATTCTCGTACACAGACTGAACTGACATTGCGAGTTGTATGGTTTGTTTAATATAGACTAAGTGTCAGAAAGTTCACTTCCTTCAAAACAGCAATGCCTAGCAGTTTTTATTTTACTTTCATTTTTATTTATTTACAAATTTTTATTATAGACTCGACGAACGTATGTCATGCTTGCTCATGGGTATATTCATTGGAAGCTTACCGAAGTAGCATAAATATTACATAAGCAAACGTCAGTCCGATCGTGTACAAAGCATTTTTGTAAAATGATTGACATTCGGCCTCCCAACCTTTTTCGAAGTTGACGTGACAGCTTAACATGGTTTAAAAGCACGCTCTTTGTTGACGCGGTATCCAGCGAGACAGGTTAGCCAGAGTTTCAGACAGCTGTTAACGAATTCAGAGGATTGGAATACTTAGAGATGTCTGGATTGTTCGTTGGTTTTTCATGTTTGGTTACGACGTTTCATGTTTGGTTAGACATTACGGAATGTCAACCCCTAAAATTTCTTATCCTGACTGAGTTTTGGCGACGAATTCGATTTGAGGCATGTTTACGTAATTTTCGCTTTCATTGCTCAGGTGCGGTGTGGCTCAAAGTAACTTAATTCTAAGACTTCCGTAACCGTGAGGTTTTTTGCATTCCTTTCAGCTGTCATATGAAGCAAACTAAAGAATATAGATCAACTGGGTTAGGGTTTAACTTTAAAATACATTTGGAAGCAGAACGAAGTCTAGAAAAGTTGAAAACCATTTAGAAACTGGGTTAGGAACTGGATTAGACACTGAAAACGGTAGGAACTGGGAAGTGTAGGGACTGGAAATTTATAACGTTGGTATTGATATAAGAATCTTACAAGGAACCCTTAAGAAGAAAGGTATCTGTCAACTTTTCGCCATTAAACTTATACTATCAGACCTAAAATGGTTGCTACCAAATTTGTGGTCCGAACTGCGATCGCCCAAGGTCAATGACAGCTGCCATAGCGGAAGTCAAAACTGACTTATCAGTCTTTGATTTTGTCTACTTTCTATAGCGAAAATGTATGGAAATCTTTTCCCGTGTGGGGTTTTTCTATGATGCATATTTTAGTTTGTATCGAATTTTCGTTCGATCGGGTGTGCGCTTCTTACGAAATGTAAAATTCGCCATGTCTTTATTTATATTTTGTTGCGTCCGCCACAACCAAAATGCAACCACAAACAATAACTTGAGTGCCAATTGAATCGAATATGTTGGCATCGTTTTGGCTTCAACGACGTTGTCAACCCCTAAATGCAGCAATGCATACGTCGACACAGTCGCCACAGCTTATTGATGTTCAGTATAACGGTCCAGTGGCACTAGCTCGTTAGCAATGACGGAACAATTATGTTTGATCACAGACAACATTTTCCCCAAATTTTTTTTTTAAAACTCATTACGAAATTTGATTACAATATTTGCTGTTAACGCCAAAAGTCAAACCGTATGAGGCATCTTTTGGAATAAAATGTGAACTGAATACGAAATATCAACCAGACCAGTCACATACGTTATTTTATCTTTGCGAATTTAGCTAGTAATACGCAACTAGTGATACGTGATAAGGTGCTCGCCTTAAATAATTGATGTTCGAGTACCTTCACGATTAAATCATTTGCCCACTGACTAAAACAAGAGTTTCTGTTGTCCACTCGGTAAACCCCTGTAATCAGACTGATTTCACTAGCTTTCTGTCGTATCAATATTTAATATTTAACACCAGAAAACGCCAGTTCAATTTCGAGGTAAAGAAGCTGTCGCTAGCCTTTGCCCTCTCATTGACATGGTGTTTTGGTGTTTTAGTGTATTGATATCACTTCTTTGAAAGGCAGAACCATTCCGGCGGTCCTTTTTACCAATTTTGATTTTTGATATGATATCACTTCTGTTTTAAACTTGTGTATTGGACTCAACTCAACTAGCCTGCAGATGTGTAATAAATTACTACGTCAACAATAGCTTGAGTGGTCATTTTTCCAATATTTTAATTTCACACCACTCGTTTGAGAGGCCGAACCATTCTCACCTTAGTCGCCTCCTTATCAGTTTGTGTTTTTTTATTAATTTATTTTTTTATTTATTTTACATGTACACAATGACGTGGTTGCACAATTAATGGCAACAGTTAATTTAAGTTAATGGGTGAAGTGCTATCACGCGTGTAGATGAGCAGAATAGGTCGCATATAATAGACCATATGTCTTCTGAAAACCCCTTGCAGTGTTTCATATGAACGGACGTATTAACCAGTGTACTCTCCAGTTATTGATTAAATCAGATAACCTTAAGACGCCAGTATTTAACTAAATACAGATGCAAACCTATTTACGTTGCCTTTTGGACTTATATGTCAGCCTGCTTGTGTGGGAACTCGAACCCACGACCTTTGAAACCAAAGGCCGAGGTCCTACCGCTGAACCATACTCACCTCGTTCTTTGGTTTCAAAGGTCGTGGGTTCGATTCCCCGCTCAGGCAGTCTGACATATAAGTCCAAAAGACAACGTAAATAGGTTTGCTTCTGTATTTAGTTATTTCTTCTGAGTCATTGGCTTTCCTGTATTTTACGCCAGTCTTAGCTATGACTTCATTATCAGTATGGCCCCCTTTCAATATTACCAGTCACACCAGTTGACCCCAAATAGCAAAGCTATTCCATCGTAGTCACTACGACACTTACATCACATAGCTAGGATGAGCTATGCCATCATGCAGCATTTACGACAATATTACTTCAGGAAGCTAAGAAGAACCATGCCATCGTGCTTCTATTACGACATTCTGACTTCAAGTAACTATGATGAGCGATATGCCACTTGCAGTCTCATGACCAAATATTTCGGCCACTACGGTACTGACTATTTCAGAACTAAAAGAACGGAAATTAGTGCCAAAATTAGTCGTTTTAAACGAAAAAATTAATGTGTAATGAAAATTAAACAGGGATAAATAATCCCTTAGCGTGAGTCGAATTTTCGTACCAATATATATATACTGTGTACGTTTAAGACCGTCTGAATTAAAGAACTAAACCAAAGTGCTTGACATATTAAGGGTTATCGTACAAATTATTCAAGAAAGCAGGTGTTTAAAGGCACCAGCTGTATCCCAGAATAAACATTAGTACTCTTATTGTAGACCTCCAACATGGTTCCATAGAAGGTTCACGTCAGACATCGCATTTCACTACTCGAAATAATGGTCAACAAGGGCCTTTCCACGCTGTCAAATAATAAGTAATAGATACCCGTGAAGTAGACCGTGTTATCCCGAAATAATTGCTCGTCTGCGAGAAACGGAACAGTCCAAAGATCGAGGGATTGCGAAATCGCACGAGCGCGCTAGCGCGAGTTCGATTTTGCTACCCCTAGATCTTTGGACTGTTCCGTTTCGAGCAGACGGGCAATTATTTTGGGATTTTCCGGTGTATTTCACGGATATGTGTTTTAATGCTAAGGTGTGACGTCGAGCCAACATGTCTAGTTATTTGAGATTAAAAAAAAAAATTATTTGAAAATTTTATTTGTGAATTATGACGTAAATTCCTGAACTCAAACTTCCGGTTTTAACTTCCTGTCTGCGAAAGTCTCACGTACGCGAGGACGTCCCTATATCCAGTCCCAGTCACCGACATTTGTGTTTAAGGTAAAACCGTATTTTTTCTACTTTATTAGTTTAAATAAGATATAGCGTATAAAATGCGCTATTCGCTTGAGTCTCGTAGGTTTTTAAGTGTGTTTAGAAGGTGTCAGTAGGCTAGTTTTCGTACCGTCCGAACGAAAGGTTGTCGGGGGGTTCGACTTGGACTATTCATACGTGGGTGGGGGTGGGGAGGGGGCTAGCATCGTACGCGAGGTTTTTTTCGTTTTTTTTTTCGTGTTAGTGCGTAAAATGTCGCCAAGTTATAAATGTGCTGTTCGCTTGAGTATCGTATGTTTTTAGGTGTATTTAGGTATGTTTACAAGTGTCGGTAGCCTAGTTTTAGTACTGTCGGAGTGAAAGGTTGGAGGATTGGACCATTCATGCACGGGTGGGGTCCTAGCATAGTAGCCTACGCGAGGTTTTTTTTTTTTGTGTGTGTTAGTACGATAAATGTCGCAGGTTGCAAATGTGCTTATTTATGTTGGTTGAATTTGTTTTGTGTACGGTAGTTTTGCAAAGTATGTCACGTGGTAGAGCAGTGGTTGTGTGGAGCGCGGAAAAAGTGTTAGATTATCAAAAAAAAGTGTGGGTTATCGAAAAAGTGTGGGTTATTAAAATTAACCCACGGTCACGTGTGTGGGTTTTCAGATTAACCGTATATAACGGCTACACTTTTAGCATTGGGATGTGTTGGCGTGACGTCACCGCCGTGCATTAAATAAGAATATGCTACAACAAAGACGTTAACCAAGTTAAAATAAATGACTGAACTAGGTTTAAATCTAAAAATAAATTAAATCAGGAAAATTTTTACTACTTGACACTGGAAACATTCCATTCACCGGTCAGTTTTTTTATTTTTTGATTGTATAAGATATATTATACCAAGCTTTGCTTAAAGTTGCTACTTCTATTTAATATAACAAACAAACATATACGCTTGAATAAAGCTCAGCTGTCGAAACCAAATGAACTGCGTGGAAATCGCATTTTTTATTCCGAGGATGGTGGTGAAGGAAAGCCACGTATTTTACGCAACATCTTCTCTCACTCTTTCTTAAACACGCACAGAACCAGCTCACAGAACATCATCTTTTATACGCAATGTAAAACCGAGTTTATCGTGGTCGGAAAACACAATACGCCTTGCTCACGTATCATTTATTTTTTTTTCTCTATGAGGCACGTCAAAGACGACCGGACGTATATACTGCCTTGCGGGTGGGTGGGTGGTTTTAGGGTGAGCGTGTGGAAAAGGAGGGGCCATCTGTTTCACTTTGACCAGCTGGCGACCGTCTGTCGGGTCTAGTCTAGTCTACTCTCTGTTGAAGGACGAATGGATAGACTGGGCTGGTTGGGGGTCCTGCTGGTGTTGTCGAATGTAGAGGGAACAGTCAGAGGAAGGTCTACAAGTCTAAGAAGAAGAAGAAGGAGAAGAAGACGCATGGTAGGGAAGAAGGAAAGCCGATCTTGTGGTTCTGGGGGCTCTCTGGCAATCAGCCGTAGACGGTGCAGTCAGTCGTGTCAGCTGGAAACCTCACGAGGGGATTGCAAGGCTTGGCTGTCACCTTACAAGGATAAGATTTGGGCCAGCAGCAGTGATTAACACTTTGTCGGACAGCGTCACTCTTGCTGCAAGAGAGCGCCACCGATCTATCCCCACCACACGTTCCCCCTGCTCCTTCTCTCTGATAAGAACCCTTGATGAAGTTAATAAAGTCTGAAGGTTTTGGGGACTGGATCCGTCCTTGGCGACATCTCTTTTCTTTCTCCTGCTTCCATCTTCCCCATCTTCTCATCCTATCCTACAATTCGTCTAAATCCTCTCTACTACAACCTTCCTGAAGTTAACCCGCTTCCCTACACCTCACCACAACCTCCGTCCCCTGCCCCACCCTGTCCCCTGAGATCCACAGATCCGCTTCCTCAGGAGACGC